>JABFPB010000029.1:0-76554 GCA_022817645.1 Ceratoteleas bidentatus
GAATTTCATGCTCTTACAATAGGAATCTCTGACAGTAGGAAAATCTTGCTGTCACAAACAAAAAATTTCTAAGAGTGCAGTGGTCAGCGAGAACCTCTCCAGTACTGGTTGACCGTTTCTTGATGCTGGGGGACGAATAGTGCAGTGCTGGGTACACAATCGCGCCAGATCTGATTAACTCATGTCTGTCAAATGGCTCCGACGTGTAACCAGTACTGTGCCAGCGATCAGCCAGAGTTGGAGAACTATGTACATTTTAACGGTTGATTGATACTGGGCCAGTAGCGGCATGCCATGTTGGATTTACAGTAGTGCCGGTCCTGGTTTAACTTTGTCTAACAATAGGGGGCCATTTATAACCATGTTACAGCCAATACTGGCTCCAGCTTGACTGCCGAAGTATGGCTCTCAATACTGTGTCCCAGTATTTGGCCGGTTGTTAACTACGGCAATTTCTACATGGGTCTGTGGATATTGACAGCGAAGTGGAATTGTCAGATAGCTCTGAAGAAAAAACCGATCCAACGTTCAAGGATGAGAAACTTCAGAGGAAAATAGATCTCCAAAAGGAAACCCGTATCGCTCAAGAAATGCAGAAATTAAAGCGATCTTCTAAACGTTTGAAAATGTTCCATAATAAATACAATGTTGTTCCTGATGTTGCTCCTGAAATACCGCCAGCAAAACGAAAATCGCAACCAAGTTCTACTGAAATTGATAAAAATTACATTGACGATGTGAAGGAAGCATTATTCCGGGAAACAAGTCGGGGAGTCAAAATTGAGATCTTGACGACTCTTCCGAGAGAGAACAGCATTCGCAAAATGCACAGTTATTTTGGAGTGCCTTTTAAAATGGCCTCAAAAGCGCAAAAAATGCGCGAAACAAAGGAGTATAAAACGAGACCACAGAAAAGGAATGGTCGCTCATTAGCGATTAATGATAAATAAAGTAAAAGATTTTTATTGATCTGAAGAAGTAAGTCGTATGATGCCCGGCAGAAAGGACTACGTTTCTGTGAAAACAGATGAGGGGCGTAAGCATCGACAAAAACGTTTGTGTCGATGCTTCTTTTATATAACACTGATAACAGCGACGACAACTCTTATATAACACTGATGAGTTACAAGCGAATTAAAAAAAAATTTCTAGATATTAAAATCAGTGTTTCCTTTTTTCGAAAATTGAGACCCAAAGAATGTATCGTGGTTTATACGACAGCAGGGATGCATAACGTTTGCGTATGCATGATCCATCAAATCGTCAAATTGAAATTCACGGCCCAGTGGGAAATCGCCAGAGATCCAGTTGCCAGAGTTGGGCCAACTCTGTCCCAGTATTGGAATGATAACGTCATGCCAGAGTACCAGGGTGCTAACTCTGGCTCAGTTCTGGCATGATAACGTCGTGCCAGAGTACCACGATGCCAGAGTCGGACCAGTACTGGTTTATTTGTTCTTTTCCCACTGGGGCCTTTCTCTTTTTAAGAAAGTATTTCCTATAAGATCTACACTGTCTTTTTCTGGGCAGCAAGATCTCTCACACATTTTGCTCAGTATGATGTCGTTACAGATCTTAACAATTTGACTTTTGATTTTTGCAAAAAAAAGCAGTTTGATTTTTTATACATAATAAAAGGGTTACTATCGTCTTTTGAATAAAAGTTATCTACTTCAGAGCAACTTCTGCCTTATATCTTCTATATCTACTTTATCACTGTTACAAAACTTAATCATTTGCTCTTAATGACTTTTCAGATCGTGGTCGATTCGAAGGACTCGTATATCACCTGCCATTTTCCAGGCACCGACAAAATATGAGAAAGGATCTCAGGAAAATTACATCAAATACGCTGTGAGAAGTACTACTAAAATGTCAAAAACAATAATACAAGTGGAAAATTTTTCTATTTGATTTACTTTATTATGATGATTTAGAACTTGCAATAAAGTTAACTATTTCCCGAAAATTTTGAAAATGTTATCAGAGTATTGACTGATATTTGATTTTGTTAGCTGGGTACAACAATTTACAATGTATGAATTCGAATATGTGAAAATAATTGATTACCAATATCGCCGCATTGTGGCTTAAAGTGGACCGACTGTTTGATGTAAAAATGAGAAAAGCGCACCATAAAAGATTACGAACCCTTACACATACATTCTGCAGTGCAGTGTTTATACGCTTCTGAAATTTTATCGGGAATTCGGATTGACATACTTCCATCCTCTGCTGTTGGCGTACGACGAATTCAAGATAACGAAAAATTTTTCTTGCTTTGCTCAAGACCCAGCTAATATTTACCAAATGTGTGTGTGATTTTCAGGAAATTTTCGAAGGCAGAAATCGTAATTGAATGGGAAGGGAAAAAAATTAGTAAGATCATAAGATTCGAGTCATCTACTGAATGAACTTTTTCAAAGATTCGGCTTTTTATCTAAATTAAATTAAAATACGTTTTAACGATTTTCACATTACGGTGATCATGTATCCAAAGTTCACCTCATCAGTATATAAAATCTTCATCCAGTTTAACCAAAATACATTATCGTGTACTCCTAAGTTGCAAACTTCACCTCAAATTTACCAATACTGTCAAATTAGAACAAAGTCAAATTGTCCGATCACTTATCATAAGTGGTATAACTAATTACACTAAAACTCGGATCAATTTTAGGTGCGGCTTTTACCAATTTTATTTACATTGAACAAAACTAATGTATATCACATTAAATGTGTTTGGATGATTTGAATTTAAGATAATTTGACAGCACGGATAAATTACAAGAGGAGTGAAATACTTATCAGGGGAGATGATTTTTTAGTAATTTGACAGTGTTGATAAATCGAGAGTAAGATAAAATTCATTTTGGATAAGATGATTTTGGACTAATATGACAGTGATGATGCATTGTGCAAGATAAAGTGCGTTTCGAGTAACCTGATTTTCGGATAATTGGAGGGCGATGATAAAATAATTTTTTTATAAAATCTCTGCTCGGATGAAATAGTTTTTTGATGAAATCAATACGCCCGAATTCTGTATCAGCGAAGTAGATTATTGAATATTCCGGAAGTATTAAATAATATTCTCCGTGTATACAATTTCAATTAAAATTAGTACAGAAGAAAGAAGAAAAATTAAAATTAAAACAATATCTTACTGTAATTTCCAATTTCATGCGCCTATGTTGTAAACATTAATTTACACGTAGCTTTTATAAATTAATCTCTTTTCTGTTCAAAAATATCAACGCACTATAAATTCTCTCGCGCTCTTTCTTTTTCCATTCACACCGGAGAGCATTCTTTCCCTTTTTACTCGTCGAGGTCGAAGGAGAAATTGATTTATTCGTTGTGCACTTGGTACTCTCTTAGGATGAAATTAAAAAATCTGAAAGAAGCTGAACTGTAAATGAATGCTCAAGTATTCATTAATTAAACTTGAAAATCACGGATATCAACAGTTTGTTTCCTCTCCAATCATCGTAATAATTAATTACAATTAACTCCACCCCTCGTGTCTCGAAAAACTCCGAAGCAATTATTTATCCATAAATTACTTACGAATATCGCGTTTCCATTTTCCATAAATCGAACCCAAAATGTAACGAAACATCGAACTTTTTCAAAATACAAAATCCATACCGCCATTAATCAATTGAAATATTGAAAGCCGCGATAAAATTAAATTTGATCCGTGAAAATGGCCGTCATCGTTAGCTTCGAAAAAATACTCGACCATTCATTTGCCGGTGTCAGGTCCGTGAATCCGCGCGCGAGAATCGGCATGCATCGGGCACTCGAGCGTTCGTTTTTTGACGTAATTATATAGACGTCGAGAATTAATGCGTGAACAAAACCGCGAAATTCGACAAACTTCCTGCGGTTATGTTGCAATTCCAACTTCTGACAATGCCGCCGTTCGAAACCTCAGTGCTGCGAAGCATTAGCACCCCTACGTCGGAGAAACCTTTAACGATGCAATATGCATCTCTCGTCACGGTTTCGCCGTGCCTTGGCTAAGTTTCTGCTTAAATAAACGTGTCGCGAAGCTACATCGTTAGTTAATAATTCAACTACACATATATTCATGGATTGATGTAACACTGAGATAAACCGCACTCCGTTACCGGCGGGATATTCCGCTATTATAATCTATTTTTTTTCGCGCGCATAAAGCAAGATAAATAGCCTCCGCGAGGTAATTATGATACGCTTTTATCGTTTAATTATGTAACGACGTAAGGTCGGCGAGGCACACGTGGGCCGCAGGTAAAAGGGCGACGATTTTTCGAACAAAAAACTTGAACGTCACGTTAATGAACGGGGCCGCGGCGTTGAGTTACGGTTATTGACTGGGCAACTTCGTTAATTTCGCGCTCGGCCAAATTTATTTTAATGCGTTCCATAAGTATCGGCAGTTTTTGCCGAGGGGTCCCGTGTAGTAGCATCTGTGCCACGGTTTAACAGACAAGGCCTAAGAAACTTTGAAAACTGCTATCGGGACGCGAACTACTTTATGCTTCACTAACTTCAATTAAATTAAGGAATATCAATTAGTAGGAATGTACATGCACGACAGGCTGTTTACCGAGTTGGTTATACCGTGTGTGCAAACTTTACCTATGCGTCGTCGTCCCGAACGATGGTCAGATCGAAACTTTATTAATTGCTGTGTAAGTTCCAAATTATCGGTATTTCAAAACGCGCCTGCCACGCGTTCGTTCGGGATTAGCGCCTCGCCTTCTTAATTGAGTCGTCGTAAATTCGCGTTTACGAGCTCGCGAGCGAGTTCGCGACGTTAGTCCAACTTTTACGGCGAAACAAACTCCAAGTCTGCAACTTCGGATCGCCGTGTTCGGTTCCCCCGATAACATATTTTGCGCAACAAAAAGGCCTTTTTTGACAAACTTCGACGAGCGCTGTTGGTTTTAAGCAGCGCTTGCGCCCAATTTTTTATCGCGCAATTCCGTATCAACAACGAGGACGGCCCAACTTTTCCGGCGGGGGGCGTCGCTAATCATATCGCATCTCCGGGCGATTGCGGAATATCAGCGGAGGGCCTCAAGTGACTTAGCCGGAATGCTGGAATGCACTTTCCAACTACGATACAGGCGCCTTCGTCCACTTGATTAAATCTTGCGAGTAAATCTCACCGCGAGGCCAACCGTTCCAAAGTAGCTACTGTCTGAATCTATTTCTTGTCACAGCGATACAGGTGTGTGTCCCGGTTCTTTCAGGGACATACGTTCCTTTGGATGTATGCGACCTGGCCAACTTCTTTAACAAGATTGCGAAACGAAATCTTCTGTATTATATAGCTTTTGTAATTTAATATCGTTTAATTGAATTTTCGTAGGCGAGCACGACGACTGCAAGGTAACGCGAGATTTCGGCTAGGACGCATTCAGATTATGTAGAAAGGGCAGGACGAGTGGAGCCTTGCAGTTGGACAAAGGGATTATCTTACAAAGTGCTGCTGTAAAGTGCCAGCAAAATATATCCAATAAGTGCGCCCAATGGAAACCTTTGTTAATTAAACGGGGGGAAAGTTTTACTAGCACTGGTAACATTTTACCTGGGGTAGGTAAATCGTTGAGCTACTAATGGAACAGGGAGACTGTTGGGCTATTGCAACCAGAAAATGTACATACTGCATTTACTTAGTATATAAAAGTATTAACCCCTAGAGCGATTAAGAATTTTCTTTTTTCAAAATTATATAATTTTTCGCAAATGTTTAGTTAAAGTCTCATCAAACTGTCAGTATTTTGATTATTTGATATAACCACCTAAAAATCTCGCGCCAGAAGGTAGTTTGATGGGTTATACATAACCTAACTGTTTCCAACCAATGATATTAAAGTGCTACATAACCTCTTTTATATTTTATCATGCACTAACGAAGTAATAAAACTGGCAGAGAAAAAAATGGAAAATCATGCAACGAAAAATGTGAAAGTGAACGAGTCCGATAAGAGTAATCACTAAATACAATCAATTGTTCAAATACTTGGCCTGGATTGAGTAAATTTTGTAGTTAGTCTCTGAAGATTTGTTTTCGTCACATTTCGGGGTAGACTTTTTCGCCAACAAATCCCACGACTGTTTGGCGTCGTGGGTTTATCCCGGATCGAAAGGTGCGAATTTATAAGAACAGTAGCTCTAAATCTAAGTCTACCTGCGAAGAGCTCTGCCGCAGTTTGGTATTATTAAGCGGGCTTTTACTGTTTAATATAAAGTTTTCGGGGAACGGGCGCACTTGGCGGCTATAAACTCGGAAGTACGACGTAACGCGTGATGGCGACGATGAATGAATAAAGAGAACAATAAAGAAGGAGTAGTAAACAGTGACGTGCTATGTGTGTGAACTTGCACATGCGGACTTCGAAGGCGGACGACGGCGCGGTAGAATTGGGATTGGGGTAAGAGATGGTCAGCTCGTCGGACTGTGTGAGACTGTTCACAAAGTAGCTGATTGAAAGCAACAAGACCTCGGAACATACCAATGAAGCGATCCTGGTGCTGACCCGGAGTATTTATTTCACGTGAAAAATGGGGAGAGTCTATGAGTGTTGCTAAAAGAGTTTTTCAAAACTTTGTAAATTTGACGTTGCACAATAATGTTGGAAATTGTATGTTAGATGTCCAATATAGGGATGATGTCTTCTGGAAACTTTTGTAATAAATAATAGTGACAGCATTTTCACATTACTCAGTAAGAATTGGTAGAAAATGAAATAAAAACCCACTGCAACTTTTACAATTAAAATCTGAAATTACAAGATTTACTTAAATTCTATTCTTGATTTTAGTATTTTTTGTAATGTGGTTTAAGGTAGGATTGAAATTCTTACCTTAAACATTTTTAGTTTATAAAAAATGTATAACGTGGGTATTCTGCTCTTTATGAGAAATTATCAATCGACATTTTAATATATTTGCGTAGTTAATAGACAATTATGGTGTTTTATGATGAAATGTAGTCACTCTGAGACATATAGATGTATATACCTCTACAAAGTTATAATGAAGTACACCATAAAAGTCACTTATTCGAAGCAGTTCCGAAATACCACACAATGCAGATTTGTTTTCACATAATTTGTGCTACATAAACGTAAGAATAATAACACGTTGCAGGTTTATTCCAAATAAGACTTTAAAAAGAAACCGTAATCATGCAGAAGTTGACACTTTTCTTCAAATTAAGTATTTACAATACAGTTCGTCCATAAAATTATATGTTAATACAAGATTAACACTCCCCAATTGGTTCATAAACTCAATCTTTTATCTGCGTTCCTCTCAAATTTGACACGAAACAGGCACTAAATCCTGAAACATTGTAAAAATTCCAATTCTACACAACCCATTCTAAACCGTACCGAAATCTTGGTAATCGTTCGACAGAACTAGTTGATATTCATAGTCAAACTGGAAAGCTCACCGCGCGTACACGGAATATCACATTATCCAATGTCTCGTTACAACCGCGAACGAAAATGAATCATTAACCTAACGGCTCTTCGTTAACGCGTCGCCAAAAAGTTTCTCGGGCCAAATTGGACGTGCGTCATCTGCTCGGCCTCGATGTAGAAACGGCCCTGTTTATATCGACGCGCCGGGTTGAAAGGTTCGCGTTGTTTTCCCGCGATCTCATTCTTTCTTACCGACGTCGTAAATCCCGCGGCGTCGCTTGCAGCGCGAAAGCTATTTCGGAATAATATAGCGGCGCTGCACATGCAACTGAATCGCCGGCTTTAATTACCAGTTTTTATATAGGGCCGAACTGCGCGGAATTCAAATGAGAGAATCCGCCGCGTTTCGTAGAGACGCCAGCCGGTCCTCTAAAAGATCGTGACTTTTTGTCCGTCGTAATTTTCGATTTGCAATTCGGGTGATCGCCGCGACCGAACACCCGTCGGCTTTTGAATTTCATAAACAAAACCGGGCACCCGATGCGACCTGAAAATTTCATTCGAATTAAATCGCCTTCTTGTGTGAGCGATCCTTTTTTACGTCCGGCGATCCTCTCGACGTGTACGCGAGCGCGCCATTCGCACTTTAAGCCATTCATCGCGTTTGCATATTTCATAAGGTCGAATTAGAGACAGCTGTTCGCGCGGCAAATCGTGTACGCCTGGAGAAAGAGGCAAGGCGACCGGTTTAATTACGCCTCTCATTGTATACGATGTATTTGCGAAAGCGGCGTCGATAAAATAGAATTACAAATGAAAACGCGCGGCTGCTGGCTTTTGTTTCGATATATTTTTTTAAACGTCCACTGGAGCGCAATCTTAATTACGTTCTTTAATTTCGAGCGAACGTTAAACAGGCAGTCGCGAAAAATCGGTACGAAACCGGTCTCTCAGTGCCAAATACTTAAGACTGTGTCTAAAGAGAGGAAGAAGTAAGGTTTACCCGTTAGTTTTAACACTGAATCGATTATCTGTACTTTCGCACTAGAAAAATGAAAGTCTGGATCATAATCGATGCCACATCGTTGCCATACTGTTGCCAGATTAAGATGTAGGCAACATGATGGCAACGATACGGTACCAATATGGTAACAGGGTGGCTTACGAAGCAGGTACCCTGTTTCTATTTGAACCTCACCTACGCAAATTCAAGGCATTTGACAGATAACAAGGTAAGTATGGGGTACCTCTTGAGTGATAAGTTTTACCACTTGAATGGAAAGGTTTTACCATTTAGTTTTCTTAGTGGCATATTGGGCTATTTTAGACTACCAAGAAGTGTGGATTTTTGCGTAAACGATATCTTTACAGTAACTTCGTTAATATGACTAAATTTCATGTGAGTTTGTTACTCATAAGAACAATCAGTGTGTGTGGATGCTTTATATACGATTTCAGCCAATTGCACGCACAAAATATCTATACGCTGCCAGTAATACCTGTACTCCTGAGTGTGAATATTTGAAACAAGATAATATTATGTCTACATTAACACTACATATGCTTTCGCCAGGCACGAGTTTGCCTGGCATTACAAATTAAAATTGAAATTTTTAGTGTAGTTGCAATTGCCTCTCCGAACGGTGTAAAAATGTTAAATCATGGTCGTGCAAACCTGCTTAATAATCGTAAAAAGTTTTCATGGCTAAACTTCGTTCGTTTATGTACGGATTCGGAGTTGCTTAATTTGCAATTAAACAGTTAACGCAAACATATTACAAGTACAATTATTCCAACCTACTGTTTATTTCGATCGTATCGGGTATGCTAATTAACATTATTCATATTTACACGATGCATCTAGGTTTCGCTACGGATTACATTATTTTCATACAAATGATATTTAATTAAAATCCATAATTCACCATTTTATACATCGAGGATTTTAAAACAAGCATCGGGATTTTGGAACAACTCTTACTCGCCCCTGCAATACACGATTGCAAAAGTATTATTCAAATCTAACTTAAAATGTCTTACGTTAAAGAACTTAAGACATTTTAATCCAAATCTCAACATGTCTCATTATTCCTGTCTCCTCCATCTATTAGCACTCAACTTCAATAGTCCCGACAACTTAGAAGATTGTATATTCCCGCGGTTTCCCACCTTGTAGCAAGCTAAAGTTTCAGTATAAAACTTAAAGTTCGCGAAATTGGAAATCCGAGAATCTCCATCAGGAGATTTCTCAATTTAGAGACAAACCATTACAAGACTGCAGAATTTTGGCTAGACATTATACCTGAAACAATTTGGCATTTTCTAACATATGTCCATACAATTTTCAAACTTTGAGCTCCAGCTTCTTCGCTCCCCTGAAGAGCGATCGTTTTTTAGCTCAGATGTCTATATCGCGTTAATTTGCAAAATGAATAAATTCGGTTTGTCCTCTATGCAAAATGAGACTAGAGCTTTAGCGGCCAATTAAGTCTCATTCGAACCGATAAACAGTCGAGTCGAGCAACGAGGTCATTAGAACGAGCTCGTCTCGGAGCGAGCAAAAGCAGGCCGCAAAAGTGGAGGGCATTAAAAAGCATGATAAGGCACACTTGTTCGAGTGGTCATGAAAGTCGAGGCGATGCTTCAGATACATCCGGCCAAGTTCGCTGGTCGAGAGTAGCACCGTTCGAGGGCTGTTCTTTGCCTGAATTGTTCCGCAAGTGCGGGACTTGGCGAGTCTCAGCGCGCCTATACTTCACTCCATTATCAGAGATTTTGATGTTATTCACAGCTAAATATCAAATGCTCAAATTGCGTAATTATCTGACCAAACTGAGAGTCTATCGAAAAGAGGTATAAATAAAATACTATGAAATACGCATTATTAACCAGTAGAATTGCACTAATGTAAAAACCTCCGTTAAAAGAACTATTAAAAACAAATGGAATTCATCTATCTGAACACGGAAAAAATGTAGGTGTTGGATTTACATTGGATATCATGCTGAAATAGTGTGAATGAAAATGTAGACGTTACATTAAATGCATGTTGGTGAAGCATTGTGAGGTTAACATTCTGTCAATGTAGGCCTAACTAGTATTATTCTTCCTCGTGAACCTGCACTGTTTTTCCTATATTACATCCTAATATAATATTACATCCTAAAATTACCTATTCAATTGATGGGTATGTAAATTTTTCCTATTATTTGTAATACATGTTAGTCTCTAAAATGTAATATGTTTAAAACAGAGTTCTGTAAATCACTCAGTCTGTTATTATTAGCAATGTTAAAAAGTTTTAACCTCGCTAAAAATGTCATGGTTCAATCGATATTTGATCCGATAAAAAAATGTGTTGCTCGAAAAGCGCATAAAAAAATTAATCCGATAGAAAGTCAATGAACGAATCGAAGGTGATGACGAGAGATTAAATATTAGTGGGAATGTTGGTTGCTATATTTTGCTTTGCGAGAAGCTCGTTGGTTTCAGCGACGAGTAATCTGGGGCTCCGATACCAGAGTAAATTCCTATTTATCATGCGACGTAGCCGCGTCGTATTGCATTCTAAAAAGATTAATCTCATCTGCATGAGTTTCGAAAACGGTGTCCCGCCGATAAGTTTGCCGCTTTCGCGGTTTTAGAGTTAAGCTACGGCTCATAAGAACCAGGGGAAAAACGGGTAAGCACGTGGGCAAAATTGCGGCTTGTTCAGATCGAAACGATTTGCTACGAGCCATTTTATGGCTGAAAACAATTGTAAGATTAATAACTTTTTATCAAGTATGAGTTGGAAATGAAAAATACTTGATAAACGGGACAATAAAATGATTCATTTAATTGTAGATAAAAATAATGTACATAATAAAATTGATATCAATTTGCGCAATTTCGTGTAAAATTATAATTTTAACCTTCACCCAGAAAAATAAATCTCAAATAAATACATTTATTTATAAACATTTAGCTGCGCTACTTGAAGATTTATTTAGAACTAATTAATTATTTTCTGAAAGTTTGATTTACCACTTTACATATATTTTATGTTTTTAAGGTGATTATTTAATTTAAATCCAATACGACTTATTATAAAAATTCGGTTTATCAATTCGAGCTATCTGGAGAGATTTCCATTTAAATTGATCGCTAAAGTTTCATTTCACTGAAGAGTCGATCGCAACCCTTCTTGTATTAAATCTCATTGACTACGGAGTTCAATGAGAAAACGCTAAACCAGCATGCATTTCCGCCCATCGCGACGCGCCACTTCATAACTTCGCGAGAAGTGCAGACGATTTCAGCTTGTATCTCAACGTATGTTAAAAAGTCTAACTTTCGAAATTGCAGAGAGGAATCTACCGATTGTACAATTGCAATCGGCTATCTTTTTCGAGAATTGTTGAAGCAGCAGTCCGGATGTTGCAATTTTCGAACAAGAACCGCCGCCATAAACTTTTGGAACTGGGTTACGTCGTACGGAAGGAACCAATGATAGGATCAAGTCGCAAACATATTTCAACGAAATGTGCGAAAACATGCAACTAAATGTGATTGTGAGGAAAACATTAGTTACGCAAAAGTCTGGCGTAAGTGTCGAATAATTATCGACTTCTGGAATTCACCTGATATTGTATTCTGATGTAATCGAGGTATTTTATTTCAAAATTATGACATTATTAAGTATTATTTGTATGAATAAAATAAAACAAAGTTTAATACGTTGTTACTTAGTAAATAATCTTTAAAAACTATGAAAATGTATACAATTTCGTTTTTCAGTAATAATAATAAAAGTTACAATATCATCTACTCTCAAATTCAAATTGTTGAATTAAATTAATTATATACACTATGTATAAACTTTGGACCAAAATTGGAGACTTTAACATGTCACGGCAAATACGTATACCTCATAATGGGAAGTAACTTCTCTTACACTGTGACGTAAATATGCTGGGAGTGGTGAAGATGCCAAAGTAAATCAAGATTAAGTGAAGAGTATAAATCCAGATTTTGATTTCTAATTCCGCAATAAAAATGTTAACGGCTTCACTTTTATTAAAAGTAAAAGTGTACATTTAAAGATCAAATAAACATGTATACACATTCAAAAACTAATGCATCTATTACACCGTAAAAATTCCCCGTGTTCGATACCCGTTTTCGGATTAACGGAAAAAGAGCAAAATATTTTTCAAACGAATCTACTATTAATTTGTTTTTCTTTCGATCTAACAGAACTGGACAGCGCAATTCACAACGAGTGAAAATCGAGTTATTTGATCCGATTCTTGAATTAAAGTCTGTTTTCAAAATTTCATTTTTTGTTCGTACGTTCATCAAACATTTGTATGAATATATTTAAAAAAATAACGGAATTTCTCTTTACATTCTCTTTATTATTTTCTACCACATGTAGTGAATAGTTTTATATTTTCCGCGTTTTTTATTTCATTCACTTCATCGTAATGTATTTCATTTACACACACAAATAGTCTTTAAACTTTTTTTGTTTTATAACGACACTTTCAATAGCATGATTCCAAAGCGTAATTTTTAATCGCGTATTGACTTTCAAAATGGTTTTCAGTGCGTTAGAAAATGTAAAAGTGACTGGTTTTCCTAACACATATTTATGCGTTCGAGCCCAGAATCTTGTCAGAAAAGACAATTGTTTAAAAAGTTATTCAATTTTGCAAGTTTCGCATTGGATACAAAGCGCGCCACATTCGAGGACGTGCGTTCATATAAAGACGACTCTCCGCTATAAGATTGCGGGAACTTTTCAGGAGCTTTGTAGTGGGTCGTTTTAAAGAGGAAACAACAGTGCCTACGCACTTCGCGTGAAGCCGGAAATGTATTTTTAATGACTCGCTTCCGCTTAGAGCGATTACGTCATCTCCGCGCCGAACGGTGCATGCGCAACTTAGAGTAACACTGCGACGTAATTAGTCGTTCCCATTTATGCGTCCCCTTTTTCCGTTTTTTGCCAGCCAAGGAAATTATTTTTAATACTTGAGGGGCTACAACGCTTTAAATTGCAATTTTCTACGCAACGTACGGCCTGTAAAAAACAAACACCATTCCTGAAAAATTTACAAAATCCATTTCTTTTATACACAATCAGCGTATCGAATGGAAAATTGATTCAAGCTGAACTCGAAAGCTGAATAAATAAGGATTCGCAAATTGATAAAGGCGTTAACTTTTTGCGCGACAGCAAACATAAAGAATTCGGGTCAAGTGGCACATAAATTTATGACAAAAGCGACACGAGACACGGCGTCGAATGTTCCGGATCTATGGCCTTTCAGTTCATTCGAGTATTAAGGTTTATGGTTCACACAAGTGCAAGGATTCCCGCCAGAATCAGTCGTGCATCGCGATAAAGTTTACACCGCCAGGTTGGGCGCCATTTTTAATTCACAAGCCGCGCGAAATGGCGTACGCCTCGCGCCATTGCTTTTATAGCTCACAAACAATTAATACATTGGCGAATAAATATCGCGAAACTGCTTCGTCCCATTTGCTCCTCTGTTTACAGCTTCACTTGCGCCTTTCGATCCCGAATGTGAGGTTTAACATTAAGGAACGGCGTCCAAATGAAACTGAAAATTTTTCACGACGCTTTTACGGCATCGTGAAGTTCGCCTGGGATAGTTAATGAATTTCATAAACTGCCTTCTTTAGAATTACGTCTGCCATGTGAAATATTTTTTGCAACGCGATAGTCCCGGCGATTGCAATTAAGAATCGGTAAGTGTTCGAAGGAAACAACGCAATTATGGGCGAGGGAATAATTTTTTGTCCGGCTCGCGAAAGCACTTCATCCGCGCACTTAATCCCGGGAACATCTTCCAGGCATAACTTTTTATTAGGCGAAAGTACCCAGGCAAAGTGCAAAGCGCACTGCGCTATAATGGCGGAATAACGAACTAAATTAACGTGTGTACGTAATATAACAAACTACTTTAGTACGCGCGTCATTACAAAACATAATTCTCGTCATTACAGTGAATAATGGCGTAATTAATTTGGTTTTCGGGTATTTACCTAATTCGCCTCAAATTCTAATACTGTCCCCGCTTTTCCGAAGAGCAGAATACAAATTTTATACTCCTGGTTCGTATTTCAATGCATTTCACATTCAAGATGGGATAAAGAGCGAAATTTTCGAATCGTTAGTCCGCTCGTCCATTTTTCCAAAGTGCCACTCCCAAACGCAATTACGGCAAAAAAATTGTTATCATCGATGACCGTGCGTGATTGGGGACAATTAAAATAATTTGCAACGGCCGACGAATCAGATCGTTCATTCCGCGCGGCGCTCGGATTATCATCGCCAAATAAAAGGGCGCAAATTGAACAAATTACAAATGAGTTCCGCGGGACGCCAAAAGTGAACATTGTCATTTAGTGCAATTACTCGCGATAAATTTATAATAGCGGCCCGCATCACGACTCGGCGTGCGCAAACAATTATGAGACATAATGCACACAATCGCTTTGGCAAATATTTATCGCGCCTCGAATTGTCCATTGTTCGCGAGGCAAATTCAAATCTTCCGTTTATATCTCGTCGACTTGGCTAGGCACGTTGAATCGACGGTCAGGCGTGAACAAACACCGCAGCATTGCAAACGCCGATTTTAAACGAAACTTTTTGCGGTGCAAAAAGTGTTTTCGCACTTATTCCCACGTGATCTGGTATTGTTCTGTCAGTTCCCTCTCGATTTAGACGGGAAATTTAGTAGCTTTCACATTGTTTCAATTTTATTTTAAAACTTGCAATAAGCTTTGGAAGTAGAGACGAAATTTCATATGGATTACCACGCAGAATTCGATAGAAAATTCGACGTGGAGTTTCTAAGAATTGCATAGTTAAGGAATTGCAATTCCTTACCTGAAACCAGATAAGATTTCATATGGAATTGTATATGGAATTCCATATGCGGAAAACAAAAACCCTCGTGGGATTTCGAATTATATTCCACATGTTTTTTTCAGGAGGGAATAAAAGAAAGAAGAGTAGAAACGCAACAACGAATGTTCCTTTGAGACGAGAATGCCACTTTTTGCACTGTCCCCCGAGTCAGTTGTCGAGAGCTTTAGTTTGAAAACTGCTCGGACGAAGTCACACTTAACGATTTATGTGTGTTACGCACCATTATTTTCTTTTAATAATGTCGACTGTAATTTAAATTATTAAAAGCTATTTTCGAATTCGCGGCAAGTCTCAACCCGAGGCGAGCGCTTAACTTTTATTCCGGTGTGCAACACTTGAAATGGTTATGAGGCTTTTTTCGGATCAACCTGTCCGTGAAAGATAAAGCGGAAAAATGATTGCCCGAAACTTATCAACCACATTATTCGGGCGTATCGGCGGAATTATTAATTATGCGGTGCGATAGATTATGGTAATCAATGCTTTGCGCGTACGTTATATTGATTAGGATATAGCGGCTGAAGTTTTGGCGCAACCGATGGGATTGCGCGAGTCAAAGTCGTATAATTGTTGAATATGCAGGAGGATAAAGGAGTTAAATATTCGGGTGCATTAAACATAAGAAACGTCGATTGTATTTTCTGCTTTTGCCCGCAAAGACAATCAAATTCGATTCAATCGCGTATTACCGGATTAGGCGGACCGTATACCTATTTACAAATATACATTTAGATGACGACATTTGCATGTGTGTTCGGTGCTAATTGACAAACAATATTACCGCGAAATAACTGCAGTCCAAGAAATCAGATTCGCGAAATCAGATGATAAGTCAAAGTTTCCCGAAATGTTTACGACTTTATCATGTCAATTTTATACAAATTAACGGTCAATAATCCCTTGTAGAAATAAAATCTCTGAAAATCTCTTAAAAATGCTCTAAAACATCTGAAAATCTCTGAAAACCTCTCAAACTTGGAGTTGTCCGGGATTTTCAAACTTTTCTTTGAAAATATCTGAAAAACTCTGACAGTTCCAATTTTGAGAGGGTTTTGAAAATTTTTCAGAGATTTACAGATATTTTCAGAGGTATTCAAAGATTATCAAATGTTTTTAGAGCATTTTTCAGGGATTTTAAGAAATTTTATTTCTAGAAAGGATTGCAGTAATTTTATGACAGCTTCTTAAAATTAATATTCTTTGACTGCAATAACCAATAAACGAAGTCGGAAAAAAATTAAATTATGAATCCATAACTCTGTTTATGACGTACTGCAGTAGGCAGTACGTCATAAACATAACATTTTTTTTATTTCATTAACGAAATAATTTTATCGTTTCTCGTAAATTCGAACTCACCACAATAATGCCCAATCCCGAGTATCCAATCAAAATTTATCTATAAATAAACGCTCCGGCGCCATTCCACGGGAGATTAATCCATCGTATAAAACGTTCACTGCGACATAAACTTGCGGAAACAGTTCAACATTTTAGAATCAACATCAAGATCCTGTTTATTGTAAGATTTATCTGCAGTTGCCGATGGTGGCTACGACAAATTCGAGGGTATCTAATTGAAAGGACAGCGCAGCGTCCGTTAAAAATGAACCAAAGACTAATTCCCTTTACGTTCTTCTTAATTGCATTTCTGGCTTCTCTCTTAAATTACAAAGAAGAACTAGCTATCTATAACAGAACGCTGCTTGTCTTGCTGCTACGAGCTTTCCAACGGAGCTACGCTGCAAGCGTCAACATGTTAAAGCAGATCTGCCGAATGTTCTGGTTCAATTCATGCCGTTTGTTTCGCGGAAAGTTGACAATTTTTAACGAACGGCGATCGTCGAAACGCAGTGATTCGCTGGCGAAATTTCAATTCATTTTTCATACGAATATTCGGAACGTTTGTGATGTATCATATTTTGGTGTATCATTAACGCACTGAAACATTTTCATATACATCGTTTCACATAAAACGTTTAAAAAATCATACGGTACATTAAAAAAATGCTGCTAAAATATGCCAGTATAATTCGATTCTTCTGGTTACAATACAGGTCTCCATCGTGCTTTCATTCAATTATGATGTAAATGAAAAAGTTCGATTTTACATATAATCCGCTCCTCTGCGCCAGTTATAATTACTTTTTCCGCTGCGTAACTTTTAATGACACCTCAGCTGTTGTACGTTGTTCCGTTAAATATTAGTCAGTTATTTTTTAATTTACATTTCATTAACATTACGACTGGGATTTTAAATCGAGCATCCACGGTGATCAAAACCTCCGGAATTCCGCAGCGGGGAATCGATTTTTTATTTTCCGCCAAACGCTGCTCGGCCATTTATTGTATAAGATAAAACTGCCTCCGACTTTACAACTTAATGACTTTTGCGATGTAGATCGCACAAATATCGCTATCGAGTAAATAGGTAAATCCGGTCTGTTAGCAAAAGATTAACACCTATTCAAACTTTTTCCAAGTTTAACGGCCAAAGTTTGTTAATTCCGGCAAAACGTTTGCCCGTCTTAATGAAGCGGAACGGATACGATATCGAGGTGAAACTGCATTCGTAATTGGCGCTTTTGTCGCATTTTTCGCGAAAATGTTCGTCAACTGCGCTTGACTGTTTTGCGAGCGGCGTTCAGCATTTTGCGATATTTTTGCGCGCGCGAAACTCCCGCCGGGATAGGCGACACGTCCGAGCTACCGTGTCTGCATAAATATAAGTGCGAGCGGAGAAGTGCGCAGCGCCGAAGGAAAACGTGCCTCCGTTAATAACGAGGCAAAGATTCGCCGAGGAACTTTGGAACGAAATTTGCGTTTCGGCGAAGTGACGACGGTTCCACTTTGTTAAGCGTTTCGCAAACATTACGGAGGATCAGGAAATGCATTAGAAAAGAAAGACGAGGCGCGCGAAAAGTGTATACACGTCGCAGCAGACACGTTTCCGGCAGTGCCAGTGATACTCCGACTCTTTAGTCAGCCGAGTTTAAACATTTATTTGTACGTCGCGAGAACAAAAATGTCTTCGGTAAAAAAAAGACGAATTGAAAAATGATATATCGCGAAGTTCGAAAATTCATTTTAGCGAAATATGCATCTTATCGAAATCGATCGTCGATCGGCAATTCGACCTACGTGTGGAGTTTGGTATGAAAACACTCGGGCGGAGCAATGTTTGATTTCCGTTATGAAACATTACCTTCTCCATTTTAAGCTGTGTTATTATAACGATAAAACTCGTGTATCGCGTTTAAGAGCAAACTTTGCACTCAGAAAAGTCCGAAACAAACGGAAACTCGCTTTCGCGCGAATGATTTGTCTTTCAATCAAAACGAGAAGCGCACGTTCGGCGCGTAATGCAATCGTTTCTCGGCGCAATTACGAAAGTTTACGTAAATGTGGACGGCAAACCGGATTCGGATTTTTAATCAAACAATATTAAGTTTGCGCTTGTTTCACGTAAATAGAGGCTTTCCGCGGGACTAATGAAAACGCATAATGAAAATTTTGGATTGCTCTGAAAGAGACCCGGCAACTCCATCCGAAAGCCTCGAGGCCAGAAAAGGAATAATCTATTATAATCTCGCCACTCTTAGACATATATTTTTCACCGACAAATAACTGTTTAAACAAACTTTTGGTGTGCCGAGTTCGCCGCAATTGTTTTGTGAACGGAAAGAAGGATTACACAGAGTTTTGATGTGGTCCCACTTGTACATGATCCCGAAAATTAAAAGGTTTTCCGAAAAAAACAGTTAAATAGAGACTCTTTTACAGAGTCAATTGAAAAAAAAAGTGTCAATAAAGTGAACCATCAAAAAGATTGCCTTTTTTAGTGCAGTGTACAATTTGTTAAATGAAAAAAACGTGTCCGCACCTCAGTCAATAATTTTTATTCAAAATATTAATACTCGCTTTGAAATTCAATCTCGTTTTGTCGTGTACTTTGTTTCTGGCTGGGGGTAATCGCTTTTCGAGGTGAGCAGATTTACGAACCTGAAACGCCATCAGATATAACTTTGTCGTCGTAAAAATGTTAAATTGAATGCGTGACTTTTATCGCTCAGCGAAACCGACGCGAACTTAATTACGTGTTTTTTATGTAATATGATTCTGATGTAGCTTTGTAACGAAGATATACCGCACTTTATGTGCTCAAAATTTGAAAACCAAACTCCAACTGCAGTTTGCATGTCATTTTTATAGCTCAAAATGACCGTATCCTCAGGCTCGGTTTGATATCATTTATTTTTCATGGTACATTCAGACCCTTTTTAAGGATATTTTTTAATTCTGCTGAGACGGATAATTTGACTTTCATCAGTAATCGGATTTGTTCCGCGCTATTTGCATAATGTAACGTTACGCGAAATGGTAAATCAAATCGCTGGTTTTATCATTAGATTGAATTTCTCGTGGGGGTGTTTTGAAATGCGTCATTTCGTACTTAAAACTATAGTAATACGACACAGAATGAATAACTCGTTAACGAACAGTTGCATATTGATTGCGATTAATTCCCGGTGGAACTTGTTGAATAAATTTCAAAACGTGGTATATCGAGCACATTTTTATTACGGCAAATTAATTTTCTCCGGCTAACTTTCCTCTACAGTAAATTACACGTCACTTTCTGTTGGTCCAATTTTTCTAAGTCAGTGATCAGAATTATACGATGAGTTATGACGTGCAAAAATGACAGAAAAATATCGTCTGCTGAGAAGCGCGGTATAAACGATTACAGTTTAGTGCAAAGTAAATTTCAAAAGAACGCCGATAAGTTTTCGGCTTAGCACTGACAAATTTTTTAGGTCAAAGGTGTGATCAGTAAAATGTATATTAGCCCTCAAGCGCATCGCATATTTTGTGTTAAAAACCGTACTTTGTAAACTTTCTTCACCTTGACAAATCTCAGGTGTGCAAAATCTCGATAATTTACCGAATAAATTTAAAAGCTCTGAACACTTTACCAGCACAATCTATATTTCGATAAATCTTTATAATTATGTATTTTGCTCTCTTGACTTAGTAACTTCAATCAATTTGTCCAGTTAAGAATTTTCTTAGTACGCAAACCTCTTTTTTTAATATCAGTCGAAGAAAATTATGTATAGCTCTCGGAATAATCGCAGCTACACAGTTTATCCATTAATTATCGTGAGAATTGAAATATTACGTTTCCGAGCAATTAGTCTGAAAGGCGCGTCATGGGATATAATTTCCCAGGCTATTTCGACGCAATTTACAACGCGAAATTTATAATCATTTCGTTTCGCTTATTTATAATCATCTTCAACCTCGAGCGTCATGGTGAGTCGAAATAGAAAAAGAGCATCGACTACTTGCGAAATAAACACACCTTTATCATTGGCAGCGCATTGGATCGATCAATTCTGCAGACGAAATTTCGGACAGTCCCCGCATCCTCGATATAAAATTTGAAAACATAATAATTTTCATTAATACGTTTATACGACATTCCTCGTATCGCCCATCCAGTAAATTGAGATGTAATTGTGATCCGAATTACTTCATGATTAATAAATAGCTACGCATTATATTTATGAAATCACATTTCAAAAGAATTAATAGGTGAGAGACTTCGCAATTGCAACGTTCATAACTCCTTGAATACCCACCCCATTTACAAATTTCATTGGAATAAAGTAAATTAAAATACGGACCGGAGAATTAGATTTAAAATTGATTTTAAGGACAAATACGTATTTTAATGTATAAATAGCACATATCTCTAGTTTCTCTATTTATCGAAATGTCAACGTGATGTCGTTTGGTGGTTAATTAACATCGCCGCTTCATCGGTCAGCGAAACGTCGAACGTCTTTAGAACTTAATTTCCGCGAAAATAATAGGGGATTGCATTAATTAAAATGCGCTTTCAGGTTTTGCTACAAATGTGTTTCCGATGAAAGGCGGATTTAATTGACGTCTTCACGAGCTCCTTTCCCGTCTAATCTAATATTTCGTCTTTTATGGCACGATTTCCAGATAACGCTGACGAAACAAATTACTCGCTAATGCAAATCTTGATGCGTCTCTTTCGTTCGGCGCAAATTTCTGTTAATATTTTAACGTGATGCTCCTTTAGTTTTATGCAATATTTACATTACTTTGCGGGATATTTTTTAAGAACTAACGCCCTGAAATAAAGTTTCATCAAAGCGAACGCAGAACGAGGTGATATTACAGGAAGGTGATACGGTATCACTCGATGATACGATATCACTCTCAAATCGCAAATGCGTATTCAACGTTTATGCCAAATTAATGTAAAATACGAGCACTGCAAAATGAGCTTCGAAAAGAGTCATAATTAGGACGTATCGGCGTCCGATATTCGTATTATTGAATAATGCTGCTGAAATATTAAAATGATATTCGAATATAGCTGGAAAAGCTCGGTAATGTCCTGGAAGATTTTTGGTGATGAAAACTGGATTTGCGCAAGACAAGAAAAGTTGCGAAAAATAATGTCCAAAGTCCACGTCATGTGCAGGTAAATCGTCACGTAATAACAAATATATTTGTGCATTCACTGCCAGATATTTGAAGGGTCATTCAGACGGCTGGGCTGGCCATTTCTGTCACTGACAAGATGAAAATGACGATCGTCGTGTTCGCACAAATAAATGGTTGGTTTAAATATATATTCCACTCGCGATCCATGCGTTTAATGCATTATTCTAATTATCAAATTATGAAACAACAGCTGCACCGAAACTTGCGCCACTTAATAATAAAATATCCCAATCGCGACGAAATAAAACGCGCGTTGGCAAATACGCGATGAAGCCGTCAGGCGAAATTATACGCTATGCGATCAGTCGCTCGATTTCGTTTTTCCGCGGAACCGTGCGTTAATTGTCAACCGTGATAATGCGATTATCTTTGCTAAAAAGATTTTAATGTTAAACCGCACCGGTTTTTCGTGTATCGAGTTTGAACGTGCCCATGTTATATAATTTCACCGATTTTACGTCACGACATATAATGACACTGGCAACGTTGATAAGTAATTTCGCGTATTCAATTTTTAAAGTGTTATAAGCCCTTTTAATTTTCAGCTTCAATTCGGAATGTCGTGTTTGATTCTTTTTTCAGTTTTGATTAATAACTTTAGTCATGCGAAAAATTGTTTTATGAAAATTAAAAAGACAATATTGCTGTGCAAGTAACGCAGTCCGATTTCGCAATTAAGAGTTTCATTCTGTGACGTGACATTTTGGCGGTGTAAAAACGTTTGAGCTACGATTCATACATGGCTGGGGCGACCCAGAATAATGCGAAAGCGAGCTTCGTTTTTCCGATTATCCCGCGTGGATGAGAGTTAACGCGCTAACTTCTGGCACAGCGGTGCCTCAGGAGCTTCCACTCCCACCGGGGGATTAGAGATAGTTGTCGATTAATGCAAATCGGGGAAAATATTTCGAAATGTTGCACGGCTCCCATTTAATACGTCCATTTGTAAACTAAACTAACTGTTAACTCGGTATAAACGCACAAGTACAACATTTAATTTGCAAATGTTATATCAATAAATGGATTTACAAATTCCCACTTGTGTACGAAACGACCCAATTTAATTCAAAGAAATCCTTTTATAACGAAACTATAAATAAAAATCTATCGCTTCCGCCGCCACCGCGCTAGATCAAGTCTGTAAGTGGAATAGGTCTCTATATGGTCAGACCGGAAGTAGAATCGGCGAAATGGAGTTGGTCAATGTATGGTCAGACCGGAAGTAGAATCGGCCAAATAGAGTTGGTCAATGTATAGTCAGACCAGTAGTGCAGAACTATATATAGTAAGATCGTAAGTAGAATGGAGCAAGTGAGGTAGTTTCGTATATGGTCAGACTGAAAGTAGTAGAGTCAAGTGGATCAAGTCTTTTGTATATTGTCAGGAAGTAGATTGGGTTAAATGGAGCAGAGTAATCGACTTTGTAATACGCTATCATCTTTAACGAATTTTCAAGTGAAAATAAAAGTTACAGTTTAAATTCGGGGCTCAATAATAAATTCAATTTGCCATCCTAAATATACGGCACATCGAAGATCTCGCGGTGAAACATTGGCTCGGTGACGACGTCACTTACTGTCGAGCGCCCGCAAAGATATTCCCATAGTTTATTATTATTAGTGGCGCGTCAGATGGCGCTCCAATTCTGGTTTCGCGAACCACCCTTCTTTATTTAAGCTTGACGTCGTCGAAAGTGCACTGAAATGCTCTTACGCGGAAAAAGAACAAGTAACAGGGAAAGCAGATGTTGGTATTAATTAATAGAGATACGTGAGGATGAAACTAATTTAAGTCTTAATTAAGAAAGCCAAACAATGGGAACAAAGGATCTACATTTAAGGCGAAGCCGACGCAATGCTGCAGCCACTTGATGTGTTTCGCTGCCTTTCGTTCCATTGAAATATATTCGAACGTATTGAATGTAACTGCATTGATGAAAAGAAACAAACGACACGCGTTTACCAACAAGGTTTACCTTCCTTCGAAACACTCTTCGCGATAAGCAAACGTGAATCGCAGAGTTAGAAATGAGTAACCGTGAAAAAAATGCCCATTTTGACACGCGGTTCGTGTAAATGCCAAGTCTTTGAAAACGAATGCTTTTTTAATTTCACACTCGTTTTGGAACCGGCGACATTTCGCTTTTGTAAATAAAAATCTTTCCTTATTTTCCTCGAGAAAGCTTGTGAACACTGCGTCACTTAAACTCGCTTCAACCTATCCAAATTCTCGCGTTTCTTTGCGCGTATCATAACTATTTCCACATTCGAGTCTCGCGCGCTTTTAAAATTAGCGCGCAGTGTAATTTTCCGGCTCTCTGTATTCATTTGCGTTAGTCACTCGGATTACTTCTTCCCTTTGAGAGTCGTTGTCTCGCTGAAAAAGCCCCTCCCAACGAAGCACCACTTTCTTATATTGGGCTTTAATTCATTGATTAGCTGGCTTGTGTAGCTCCTGCGAAATATTTCACGGGTCTAATTACAGTCACCCACTTAGCTCAAAATTTCGTCTATTGAAAGCATTCTTCAGTGGGGTCGCAGCTGTTGCGGAGACTTCGACAATGTTCGCGCGAGTGGTACTGCGTCGCATTTAGAAAAATAACTCAATTGGACCTGGTGAGACCGCAAAAACACATGAGTAGCTGAAATGCGCTACGCTCCAGGTCTTCGGTGAATTGCGCTGCTCGTAATGAAGATGCAAAACATCAGAGCTCGCTAATCCCCAATAATGATCCTCAGAACAATGAACAAAACTTTCTAAAATGCAATTGACGTTTAATTCGGGAAACTGTGGGACGCTTCCGCCCGCTAAATCCGTACTAACGATTTTTAATTATGTATTCGGCCAATTACCACGGCGCAATTAAACGCCGAATTTCGACCACCATTCAATTTTCCAATCAACATTTTGACTTTATCTTCTAATTGATCGTTCCATTATGTCACGCGTCATAGTTTAATCATCGTTCGCGATTCGTACATATAATGGGCGATTGTCATTGCGGCGCGTCCATTTAATCGATCAGATGGCGGCTCTTGTAATGCGCATCTTTTATACGGTTAAACTCCGAGCGATTACACGACTACAAAAAATCTCGCTGGAATAACAACGCGGATTTTATCTCAAGTGTCCTGCGATGTTAGAATAATATTGCTTCAAGTACTCTCTCACTAATTGGCTCCTGGTATTGGATATCCCAGTAAAAACGAAATATATCCGCATATATTTTAACATATTTTTCATACGTATATATGTGAAATAGCAAAAAGCTTTTGAAGGAAATTATAAACATGAGTTTAATCATTTACGAAATAATTGTAATAAGCTTGACGTAAATCCAGTTAATTTCATTAGTCTGACTTTTACAACAACTCGACATTAATTCTATTTCTTTTTCCATAGATTTAACTTTAACTAACTGTTTCCTAACATATGGTGGAAATCATAAATCGCATTCAATGAACTTTCGCAGAAACTTCGTTTCGATTAAACGACTAACTTCTATTGCGCTTAATTCGCATTCGAAATTGTTACGTAAGACTTATTCCGAGACAGCGAGCGTCTGCCGCTGGTATGATAAATTAAAATACATACGAAGTGTAATGGAAATGTAAGTAATTAGAGAAATGTTTTGGGCAATTACAAACTGCTCAAATGTTTTCGGGATATACCGCAAACACAGCGCGACGCCCAAGTTTGTATGGAAAATGATCGCAAAGCATGCCCGAAACATATTCCTAACATTTCGCGAAAGTTCCTGAAACATTTCAAACCCGAGCATTGAACCGTTGCGGTGAATAACACCCTTTTCAGTTCAAAAGAGATACAGATACACATTAAATTTCCCTGACGAAAAATGGAACCTGACTGAGATTCGGAACAAGTTGAAAAATACCTCGGAATTTCTGGGAGAAATTGTCATTACTTTTCTGTAAAAGTTATTACTGCCCGTTAGTTAGAAGAGTGGTTGCGTTGAAAATGATGTAATGCCATATACGGCAAAAGCTATTGCGAAATATGTATTCATTGATTCATCATCCTTCGGTGATTCAAAATGTTGGAAAATGCTCGTATATTTTCTTGATCCGATGAAATTGAACCTCCCCCTAAGTATCGAATAAATTGCGATTTAATTGCAGAGCAAAAGTCGCGACCATGTTTTACGTGAAAAAGCCGCGCGTATATAATAACTCGTTCGAAGAGGAAATCCTTGCCATCCGAATATCGATAATCTAATTACTGCACGTGCACTCCCCTTACGGCGATGTGATCGTACGGTACAAACATCGTCAATTACTCCAGTAAATTGCACGAGCTATCGCTATCGTATATCGGCAACTCCGTAACAAAAAACACAATCTCGAAACTTTTTGACATCGCGCTGAAAACGCGAGAAACGTATGTCGCATTTACAACGACTTCACGCGAAGGCAAACGAAGTCGTTCAATACGATATTAAATCACATACACTTTAACAATTCAAAATTAAGGGAAAACAAGTCGAGTATTTTTCAATGATTTTCCTATTCCCCATCAATTATTCCTAGAATTCGCTTTCAACGTTTTTCTGTAATATGTAAATTAAGTAAGGCTACTGATTATTATGAATTTTAAAATCAAATTATGTGACATCTCTATTTGAGTTTGGACTTTAATTTAAAAAATATTTGTATATCATCCCGGAGCTAATTTTTCCCGTAACTTTGGTAAACGCAAAAGCTATCGCGATTTCTCAGGTAGGCGCCTAACTCAATTTGCAGCAGTTTCCTCTTGCAACGAAATTACGTCAGCCGAGACGCACGTTTCGTGGACCGAAAGACTACAACTGAAATTCGTTGAACTATAACAATTTTAAGGTTGCAAAACTAAACGACCTGATCGAGTTAAGCGGACAAGCGGGTGATATAAAAATTGCATAGAAAAGAGACGGACGATATAATTGCACGCAAAATAATTAACGTTGTCCATTCGTCTGTCGTCAAAATATTCACATGACCACTCCCAGTCGTTAGTTATAAAAACTGTCAACGGTTTTACAAATTTCGGATTCCAATTAATAATTGAGCTGAAAATGATGATTCGCGATATTTTAATAGTTAGCAAAAAGCTTTCTCGTAACGGAAATGTCCGAACCGTGCATTCGTGTTTATGCTGTTTTTATTTACGGTCCGCATTCATCGGACCGTATCGATTTTTAATTACATGGACTACTGTAACTACTTTTTTCACCATAAATTAAATACCAATTTCGACAAAAATAGTAACATATGTGACAAGAAATGACTTTCAATATACCAACGGAATTTAGTTTTCGACATTTTCCTGTTTCTAGCGTTTAATAATATCTCTTTATGGTATCTGTAGAAGTGTAGCAAATTTAACGCAATTTGAACTACCCGGGTGGAAAACAATATATACCTGTGGCACAAGCTGAGCCACAAGTAAACCGTGGGACCCAACCAAATGCCAAAGTGTTACCGAAGCCATGATACGATTTACGCCAAAGTAACTATGTAGTCTTTATGAAATCAATATGATCTCAAAACTAAGTCGTTACGAAAACATTTTGAGTTCCCAATCATTAATTCATGAAAACGTTTTGGAAGTAGGAAATTTCTTACCCTTTCCAAGGAGAAACTTACTTTCAAACTAATCATACCAAACTTAGCAGAAATAAATCTCTGAATAACTCTGAAAAAAACTCTGAAAATCTCCGAAAATATGTGAAAAAATCTGAAAAATTCAGAATTAGGCTTTTTTAGAGATTTGCACAGATTTATTATTATGAAATTTTCAGATTTTTAAATAAGTGTATTTTCTTTAAAAGTCTGAAAAACTTTGAAAACCTGTCATATTTGGGACTTTCAGAGTTTTTCAGAGAGTTTCAGAGATTTAATTTCTACAGTGAAATCTATTCTCACTGACAGAATATGAGTCTGACCAAATCTAGAGCTTGATCAGAAAAATGTCGAAAACAAAAATCCATTGGTATTCTGAAAGTCATTTCTTATAGAATCTGATTGATATCGCATATGCCTTAATGTTTAAACGAGAATCAACGTTTTTCAACCCCCTAAAACAGCAGCAGTCCAATGCCAGTCTGGCCAAATCTAGGGCTTGATCGGAAAAATGTTCAAAATTGAAATCCACTGGTATGATCTAAAGCGGCTCGTGTATACCATTGGCAGGAAAATTCAAAAGCATTTTAAATCAGGAATACGTCATTCAAGTCGAGGGCATAACAAATAAAATCGAAACAAATAACAAAACGTAATATCCGCGTCGGGGCAGCCGGTATCAAAAGTACATAAACCGCATATATATTTTCAATAACGCTATACGTTGGCGCTATATTTCGTAATGATTTCAGGCACGGCTACGCAGTACTCGTCTATTACGTACACTCTCTGAAATTAGCCAATGAAAAATACATAAGCCGCGAGAACAGCCCCAATTGCTCGGCGGGGATCGATCCCATGTGAGGATCTAGGCGTTTCCGCTTCGCGGCCCAATTTTCCGAGGACAAACGGCGACATAATTGATGCCACTTTCGACGAGACGCGTGTACGCGGGAAGCAGTAAAATCGCGCCGAAATATGACTAGTGCACTTCGGCTCAGCAAATGTCGCCGCGGTTGACTGTGAAATCGTGTTTTATGCATCGCCATGAAGACGAATTCACACCGAGTCCCAGATTTTATGATATCTTTAACAGTTGCGCGTGATTTTAACGGCGCCAATTTCGCGAAACTTTTACCGTAATCTCGGTGAAAGGAAAAATTTGATCGGCTGATGTTAGGAAGTTAGTCGGCCGAGTGATTGGCAGTGATATTCCGGTGATTTCATGCGCCCGTTACATTCAAACCACAATTCCGCCTCGGTAATTGATTTTACACCGATGTCACAATAATATCGCAGCTGCGTCACGAGGATATCACGGGGAACGTGGATATCGTATCGTCGGTGACGTCAGACGTTTTTGACAGGACAGTTTTGATGTTTTTGACGCATTTCAAAATCCTTGATGTAAAGTTGAATAAGTGCTTTCACAGTTTTTAAGAGAGTTGTGTTCATTTCAGGGTCAATTTTTAGGTATTTTTGAACATTTTATATTGCTTAATAAGAAAAATACAAACTCAAAATATGCAGCAAAAAATCTTTGGTTGCATATTTTGTTGCAAAAAAAGATTTGTTTTAAGTTGCAAAAAGAAAAACAATTTAAAGTGCACATAAAACACGAAATTGCAAAAAAGAGTTAGCAGAAAAGTCTTGTTAGTATTTGGGAACGAGTGTCCCTTGTGACTTGCAGTTTGCCTTCGCTAACCTTGGGTTACCTCCAGAAATACTCACAGGTAACCTTTGGCCACTTGTCCCTGTTTCTCTGTCACTTAGCAGCATAGCAAACCCTGAAGAGTTTGCATCGAATTTGTTGAATATTTTTTTTTAGAATGTCCAGACAAAACGGTCATATGTTGTTTCATCTTCGCAATATACATTGCCTGTCAAAATACTGTAACATAAGGACGATATCAGTCAAGATTTTATCTAATAAAGGAATACCGCATCGGGGTTCTTATACTCATTTTGTGTTATCAAAACTGAAATTTCGATGTCTTTATTAGATTCAGGTACAATGTTAGCTTATTCAAATGTAACGCTGCCTCACGGCAACTTTCGCTGTCGGAATAATTCTGACCCTTCACATTTGCTTCGATGTGCTATTCTGCTTCTTTCATTTACATAAATACATAGCCGTTTCGGACAATTGTAATCCAAAATAACTTCATTGCAAGGAAATGATCGACTTTAAACACACGTCTGTTTGCCATGAATGCGAATTCTTGTTTAGATAACGGCCGTTTTATTTTTATTGGTAAACCAAATACCATTTATGCCAAAAAGATGTTAAAAAATCTGACGAATGTTGAACATCGTTAATCATGCGATAGCCTTTACGCACTGCGGTGACACGTCGATATGATTTTAACTGCGGTGTAAAAATAAAATAAACTTTACATTGCAATTAACCACAGATTCGTGCAGGGCGATTGGACCGTCAATTAAACATTCATTTTTACCGAATCAGCTCCTATTGGCTGCATTAAAATGTGATAAATCGTCTGAATTCCCAACAAATAATCTCGTAATTAGTTTTACAATCGCACGCCACTTGCATGCGCGTGATCCAATTGGAATGTTTTTAACACCCACCGATAAACAGGCCATAAATCATAAAGAACATTCATTCGGAATTCCACGAAGCAAAATCGTTTAAAAAACGAGTCACGTGTTCTTGAAATGAAATTAAATAAAAAATTTATTCAGAAGGCTAAGACCGTTATCGAAATCATTCACATTAACGAAGAAAGTTGCTGTCATTTTGTTTGTGTTAAATTTCATAACATACACATTTTAAAGATGGCGTAGATCCGTTGGCAGACAACGCGAAAAGAAACATTAGAACGTGTTACAACGCAGGATAAGTTCTGCGTGCCCGCTGAAATATGAATTCCAGGCAGTGGCCGGGAGTCGAATAAAGCAGGGTCCGTCGGCAAATGCTATATAATCCTCGCCCCATTCCTTCTCATTTTCATTTTGATCCTCTTTTGGCAATGGACCACTTCTCTCCTCCACCGCTCCCCCTTTCGCGCGAAATATCGATCGTTTTCTGTACCGGAAACCGCTTGCATTGGATTACAGTCAAATTTAAATCAATTACCGAGACGAGATGTCCACGAGACCGAATCTAATTAGCGATGCCGATTTAGCAAGGCCTAATTGCTCGGCGTCATATCGGTTGCACGATTTATGAGAGCGTCATGTCGCGAATTACCTTCCGGGGCTTTATGCTCCGGCCATTCGTGTGTAGATTACGCCGACGATATTTCTGTAGTTTTTCATTAGTAATTCGGTTTCCGTAATGACAGTTAATTTTGAAAAATGGCTATAGAGCGGTTGACATTATTCTTGAGACATACTGCCAAATTTAATATATGCTTAGATGGAGAGTTTAATTTAGATGTTACTTATAAACAGCTAAATTAAATAACATTTAAAAAATATTACCAAAAAAGACGAAAATAGCACTAGCCATAAACTATTAAAAGTTTTGTTGTATTTGTTGGTGTGGTTTATAAATAAATATTTAGCCAAACTAATAGATCATTCATTTACTTTTTGGTATAGTCGTACTCGTTTAATTAAAAAATACACACATGATAATGTGTGTATTATTTAATTAAAGTAGTATTGTTATTCGCTACAAAATATACACAATAGAGTGGCTCTGTCCCCTGAGTTTATCGCTCCCAACTATTTTTACATATGCTGATTCGTATCGTATAAGTAAAAATATATTTTGACATCATCTTGTATGTATACGATGTACAGATAAATTCACTGATACATTGTTTAGTTTTCACTGATACAAAAGTTTAGGCTTTTTTCATATTGTTTCGCATTTTTCACATTTTTTTCGAATTTTTCAAATATCTTTAAATTTGTTCGAATTGCACTATTTTTAAGAAAAACCACTAAACGAAACATTTTGAACTGTTCATACTGTTCATGAACTTTCGAACTTTTCTCTTCATTTTTAGTACATCTGTTATTTCATTGTAAACTAATTAGGTATTGTTTAGGTAATGATTTATTTTTATTCAAAAATAGAAAATAATTCTCCTCTCTCTATGTTGGGCACTTTATTTAATTTATTTGCATGGCAAAATTTCATAGAACAACATTTCTTTTCTAAGTTCAGTGTTTCATAATTTAACATTGTTCAATATAATACAACACCGTAATTCTTTTTCACACAAAAGTTAATTTCCCCCAAAAAAAGTTCAAACTCCTATATTTATCATTTGTCCACTCGAACGGCGCTATTTTCGTCGCATTAAAATCGAAAAAGACGTGACAATTATCCCATTATACTTGCATCTCCCGTTGACCTCACCCCCGATTTTCGCTAACCAGATCGGTCCGCGCGGATCAACGGCTCCATTCCGTGCATCTATTAAAAGTAATCATTCCGAACTTTGTCGGGCGCAAAACGGCGAAATGGTCCCGCGAAAATCGAATTGTCATTGGATTTTCCGCGGGGCCATTTCAACGTAGACCGCTGTATCAATCGCCGCGGAAAATTCAATAAGCGAAATAGAAGTGTTCCTTAATCCGGCGATATTCCATCGATCCAATTACCGGCGTCGTTATACACCGCGTGTAATACGTAACTGCGGGGCATTGAGCGACGACTACCGATGGCAATTTTTCGCGGCGTGCGGACTACGCGCATCGCCGCTCAAATGGCCGCTTTGTTCGCAAAAAGTGCGCTGGTGCGCGATTCCGTCGCGAATTCCCACGTGGCGCATAAAACTTGGCGCGCCTGTAATAACGGAATTATCGACGCAAAGTTGAGCATACGATTTATTAGCGCGCGTCGCGTATAAAACCGCATTGACCAACGCGAATGGCTCTATTAAAGCACGATAATGGATTGATAAACAGACCCACATTGCGTAAATACCGCACAATAACTCGTCGATTTTGTCGCGGACACATCCGTTTTAACAGTTCAAATGCAAACAAGACATGACACCGCTGACGCAAAATCTATCACACATTTGTACCATTCGACGTCTCTCGTGTGACCATTTTTTCGCATTCTGCGTCGCTTTATTTTTATTATTTCCCCCTTAAATTCGCGCGTCAGTTGAATTATTAGGTCCGATTTCGGGTATCGATCCACGCGCGACGCCCGGGAGAATCAATTTCAACTGTCGAAAGAAATTTGAAATATTTTTCGTGCGACGGTCAGTTTTGCGGCAGATCAATTAAACGCGTTTCCGATGCCATTATCGACGTTGAATTTGCGTTTCATTAAACATTGATGACTGAACTCAACAAGTAATCCTGTTAAAAAATCTATTAGGAACCAATAGGATTCATCTTCTTAGACGTATGCGATTTTTTTTCAACATCTGTGAAAACCTACAAGATATCATTTTTTCTTGAGCTTATCATTTTTATCCCATGGAATAAAATACAAAAGTTCATTTTGCCCCTGGTAGCTTTTATAATAGATTTTTTTCAACAGGAAGGTGCCGTGAGAATGATTAGAGTCGCAAAAGTTGTGAACGAAATGTTTCGCGAGTATAATTACGCCGGTCGAGTTTTACAGATCTTCGTACGGGCCGATACTTTTAAACGGTTTGAGACAAATTTTATGCAAACGTCGTGTAAAATTCATCACATGCGAAACCGATGAAATAAAAATTTTAATTACGCGAAATCGCGTCGCAATTTAATCGGAATCGCTGGGAAATTATCGCGCTGAAAGGAAGCGCCAGTCAACTTCGGCGACGTCTCCGTACCAATTTAAAACGCAAATTAACAGCGCCGCGATTTACCGAAATCTGGTAACGATCGAGCAGCGTTTTATATAATTCGCATGCGAAAGTGTGCGCGGTGAACGGAAGCAGCCGAGTCTCGTTAAAAATGCAGCGCGACGCTTGTTTTGTCAAAGTAATATCACGCCCAGACTTCGAATGTTTCTCGAGACGAAGTTGGAGCTACCGCATCCACCAAATTATTGAACTTTGTTGAAAACGGTCGAAATGCAGATAATTTGAAAGTTCGTCGACGGAAACTTTAGCGGTTGAACTACCTTCTAACATCAACTTCTCACTGTCATTGTGAGGGGAGAGCATAATCTCGAGATGAAGAGATACGCCTTCAATCTTTCGGTCAGCCCGACTAAGAAAACAGCGATGAACGAAACAAGATGCATTGCGAAGTGAATTCCGCGCATACTTCGCACTTGAGATAAAGGATGATTTAGGAATACTTAATGTTTGACGATACTTTTGCATATTAAGTTTGATAAAATTACATTTCAGATCAAATTATACGAATAGTTCCGAAGTTTTACATCATTGCCATGAAATTGTGTAATAATGTAGCGTAATAATTTCCTGTAACTTGAACGAAATACACACAAAATTGCTGAAGTAGAAATGCTATTTTCTGTCATCTTCAATTTAATCCAGTAAATCCAGTTGAAAAGAATTTTTTTTGACCTTCAATCAAGCTTATACCACATTTTAATTTCGAAATCACTCATTTTCCGTTGGGGAACGAATTCACTCTATCCGATTAAATTAAAAATGCAACCAAATCCCGACAATTTCAGTTACATAAAATCTAGATTAATTTAAACTGTTAGAACTTTATATAATACCATCCCAATGTACCCCCGACAATAGCAATTTAATTAAAAACCAATGAATCAGCGCGTTTCATAATTATTGTAATTTCGTTGACAATTCATAATTTTGTTTTCCGTAACGCTCGGCTGCTAATAAAGCTGCGCTCGCAAAATTAGCCAAAGCTACCGTAAAACAGCTCTGTGCCACTGAAAAGTTGCGCAAGCTATTGCCGAGAAGTAATTAACTACTGTAAAAGTGGTCAGAATGATCGTGAAATAGATGTAAACCGAGCTCTCGCGCGGGCTTCTTAATTAAAATCATACGACGTTGACTGTCAATAAATTTGTTGCCCTCGCGTTTAATGGAAATTGTTTTTAACTAATTACTTTTCATTTGTCCGACTAATTAAAGAATAACCCCGACATTCTGTATTTCATCTTGCAGGTAAAGCTCTCCAACGAAATTTTTTTCGCACATCACAAACGCGTTCATCGATAAAACAAAAAGGTCCGCCACTTGGGACTCTAATGACACCAGAGACACTCGTCTTGGCGAGTGGCATTAAAAATGCGCCGAAATTGAATTGACGGCTGGCGAAGGGTACGCGGCAGCGTGGCGTGAAATTCCCGTTTGAAAAAAGCTTTGAGACTTAACCGGGAGCGACGGCGCCGGTACATGCGACTGTCTGACGAAAGCGCGCGTGTACTACTGAATTCCTGAGTAAAGTGGCACAAAGTAGATTATCCTTTGATAAAACACGAATAATGCAAACAGTGCGCACGGAGGCGGCATTACGCGTATATACATGGACCATATCGCGCCCAATCGATAACAATTTAACAGTGATACGCGCGGGCTTTAAAGTTTCTTAGAGGGTCGATTTGCATTTAAAGCGGACCGCGACGCTCGACGTTGATGCATCTCCGTCTACATCGGCGCCCAAATCGGGCTTATTTATTGGACCGCGCGGCATATCGCGCGATCCGATAAGTCGATCTGATTTGAATTTCGGCCATTTGCATGCAAAGCCGGAGCTTTTAATAACGCGAATCTTTGCACCGCTAATCTTTCGAGAGGGCGCCACTTCGACGAGTGTCAAGGGTCGCGTCGAAGTCCTTTTCGGCGAGAGCGAAAAAAACGGGTAGTCAGCACTAATGTGCGGATATTTCGGTGGAAAAGTGGATCTGAGATGTGGAGTACGTGCAGTGTGTTTTGTGGACAATTTTATGAATTTAGAAGGTGATTCGATTGAGTGTGTGAATGTGCAAGTGGAATTTTTTCTATTTATAAAATGAATCATGCGATGGCGATCTTGGGTTCAAGACGAATTTTAATTTAAATGGCACTTCCGTGAGTTTTCGATATTTAGATTGAATCCAGTGCTGGCTTCCAATTTCAACTTTGTTAGACTTTATCGGATTATATTTGATCGATAAGATGTATATTGAATGTATCAACGGATGAAGGTTTAAAAGACCGATAGAGACTAAGTATCGAACTCGAGCATATTTACCAATAATATGAATGTGTTTAAAATGTTCGAGAGGTAATTTGCAGCTTTATACTCATAGAACGTCCATGTTTATACAATTCGGGACTTGTTGAAATAGCGAAACGTCTGTTTAATATTTATATGATGTAATATATTTTACTTCGAAAAAACTAACTGTGATTAAATTTAAAATACATTTCATTGTCTCTGTGAGTCATTGTTTTAATAAGTTCTTTGACGTAAAACATATGCATGGTTTTCTGTATGATGTACATAATTTCTATGTACGTACAGTACTGCGTAAAGTTAATCGTTTCATAACGAAATTAAATTAATGAAGTAATTCAGCAAATGGTTGAATAATTTACTCATACAAAACTCTTGTTTTAAGCACGGGAGTTACATGAATCCCATTCTAAGATCAAACGAAACAATTTTGATTAAAATAAAAGCATTTTAACGAGAAACAAAAGTACAGTGAATTATATATAATTTTTAAATATAATCATAGAATAATTGACATGTCTAGAATTGCCTCTCGACTCTTTTGAAATATATGACAAAATATCGAAAGGTATTTAAAAATGCTTTTAGGTAAACGCAATTACTGTAGCGGAATGATCGATTCAATAGATGAGTCGGGGGATGCAACTGAATTTCGGGAAATGGGTAGAGGACAAAATTGTGATACAATTATTACAACACAAGTTGTTGATAAAACTGCCGAGAAGAAATATACCGGGAAATCGACATATGTTGCCAGTAATAATTTTGATACGATTCATATTTATCAAAATAAATTGTATTTTTAAACTATAGTAAGTTTATTTTTATTTTGATTAAAAAATCAATTCAATATAATTCACGCTTCAATCCTAAAAACTACTGAAAATTCCGCAACGAAGATAATTGAAAATCCCAACTATTACCAAGGGAAATTAACTATGTAGATTTTGCAACACGACTTTCCTCCAAATTCTACAAATAAACTTGAACGTTCTTTATTCAAATATTCAGTTGAATTAAAAGACACTTCTTATTCTCAAAACGACGGATTTCGCATTTTAAAACCCTTTGCAGTGCAATAGAAATTAACGAGTTGCATAATTGTGTTTACTAAGAAACTGATGACAAAATCGTGGACTGAATTTTTTACAGTACTGTTATACTCTGAAAATATTACGAAATAAGTCTGAAAAAATCATATATTAAGCATATTTTTATGACTTTTATTTAGGTATCAGATTACTGTATGGGAAGTTGCAAAAATAACTTCAACGAACTTTAATATATTCAAGTATTAAAGTTGCCAAAAATAACAAAAGAATTGTTCATAAAGAAATTGTTTTGCTCTTCCTTTTTAAGTTACAATCAATTTAATATTAAAATTTGCAGTTTTGGCAGTATAAAAGCTGTTTTGGTGTGGTTAAGTATGGATCATTTTAAACAAATTTTTTCTTTCCACATTGATTTACTTTTTTATCTTTCTTTCATCTTAATAAAAAATAACATCAATTTAAATTATAAACACAATAGATTTAAATTTAATTATTTCAACGAAATGGATTGAAAATTGCATTTTGTAATGTGGTTCGAGCTCAAAAAATAAGTTTAATGTTGTAAATATGCAATACGTTAAATATATTATTACTGGAAAAAATCGACCAATAATTATGAATAATAAAATAAGCAATAACTGCTCGCACCAATAATTAAAAAAGATTTTATACTTTTTGATGAAAATGTTTATTTTTGGTTATAATAACTAAATATTAAAGAGCTAAAGCAAAATTGTGTATACAACGTTTTCGTCTTATTTTTCATGTAGACTCCCTGATAACCAAATTTACAAAAATGTTATACATATAAACGCCACGTATACGATTTACATAAAATTTAAGTAAAGATGACACCGTATTAGACTCCAAGTTTTCCATAAATTATTTACAAAATAAATATTATGCAAAATCTTACAGTCCGATGCTGACTCTCTGTACGTAAATTTTATGTAAACTGTTTAGATATACACTGGCTATCAGGGTTACGTTCAGAAAGTTTGTTGAGATTGTTTGAAACACCTTATATATGAAATCCTGATAATTCTTAGCATACCCTCTGTCAATAAATTACGATCTAAATACGACAGTCGATTATTGTAAATTACAATAAAATTCGCGAAATGACTCATGTATATTATTCTCCAGTAACGCATAAACACCAACCAAAACCGACATCCAGCAATGTCGGTGGCGTGAACAACATAGAAGGTCCACATTCACTTGATAAGTACACGTCTAGTATCAGCGTCCTTCACGTGAATCCACGGTCGCACCGCATCACCCTAATGGAAATAATGCATGCTTGGATTTCTGTCGGCATTAATATCGCATGCGATTTTAATGCTACATTACGTTTAAGACGATTATAATTATCGATGAAGGAGTGTCCATTTCTTACTTTTCAATTATACAAAATATGTTTGTTTAATGCCAATATGCCATAATCACATTCTGCATAATCGTATAATACGAGAAACATCACTACAAAATCAGTGCGGATTAAATGGATCAGTGTAGAATTTCTTTAGTAACATATTTTAAAATTATTCTGCTCGGTCCAAAATCACACCTTTATGTACAAGTGTATAATAGTACGAACACTATAAGTACATTACTCCCATTACATTGACGCTGATAATTATCGAAGTAATCAGTAATTTTCTGCATTGAATGCATGTTCATAGATATATAATTGTCAGCTCGGCTTGAAATCTATTTCCAATTTTATGCATAATAATTATTTCTAGGATGAACCATTTAAACATTCAAACTGTTGCGGTTTGGGTTAAAACGCATTAATTCCGTTAAATCAAACAAGGTGTACCCGATCCCAATGTCGTGAAAAAGACTGCGTCCGGTTAAAACATTTCAAATATTGAAATGAACACTTGCTAGACAAAATGTACATATTGTGTTAAGCGCAGTTGAAAATCAATACAACTTCGCCGCCATAATTGAATATCGCGAATCGAGAAACACGATTGGTTTTGCTCACGTTCTGTTTACGTTTTTCCACGTTGTTTTTGCGCCACTTCTTTTTTAATTTTACAGTATTTTAAATGAGTTTCGCGCGGAATCGACATTTGATATCCCAAAGCCAATGCACGGCCCGTACCTCTCGCGAAATTTTCGCGAATGATTTACGGTTTTGTCCGTCTGGAACTGACGTCAGACGTTTCCCGATCTAAAATGAATTTAATTATAACTGTATCGTGGCAACGTACGTTTGCCGTACATTTAATTCCTTACTCCTGACTTTCTTGTACGCAGAGTTTTCGCGCACTTTCGATAAAATGCTTTCGTTTGCGAATACATTTTACCGATTTCACCGTCACGCATAAAACACTATTATTGCACTAATTTGGGACGAACGCAATTACGCCGTAATTGACGACTCGCAGTCCAGTACGTTGTATGATTGTGAATAATAATTGGGAGTGCACGACGAAAATATCAATTTCAACGTTACGTGATCGTAATAATATAGTTAATGAAGTTCAATTCGTAAATCAATAATCTGTTTTCAAAATAGCATTTGTCAGTTTATAAAAACGGGGCTGAAACGTGAAAGTTATTTTAAGTTCGTGAAACATTTACTCTTCGGTTGTATGCAAAATAATGTAATTAGAACTCTTTTATTATTTACAGCCCGCCGAAGTGGGAAAAAGTGAAAGTAAACAAAGGATCAAGCTGCTAAATGTGGATAATAATTAATGTGTCTAATTTTTATACAGTTATACAGTTAGAAAAAAATTTATTTAATTCATATACATTTTACGAACATATTCTGCAAAATACAGACTTTCCCTGTTATTGTCTGCAAAATTCTGAAAAGTCCGAATTTCATAACTTTTTCAGAGTTTTTTAGAGTTTTCTCATAGTTCTAATGGTTTACGTAAAATATTACAGTTATTCATATTTTTCCAGATATTACAAAGTCTTCTTTTCAGAGGAATTTGCAGACATTTGTTTCCACCAAGATGACTTTAATTTCACCAAAGAAGTGCTTTATCTCTAACAGAATCTTCGTTCTGATTGATTAGTCCCGAACAGTCTCTTATCCAAATTCCCATTAAACTATCTCAAATTAATGCTCCACGTCCCAATTCTACCAGCCCATTTCTCTCATTTTACTACCTATCCGTAAAAACCTTATTTCGTAATACTAATAAGAAAACAGACCGCTTTCCAGAGATAAAACGAATCATGAAAAGTTCCGCAGCAGTTAATTAAACTGCACGCAAATTTCGCAGCGAAACAAGGGCTTTCCTTTGAGACGAATTCCGCCATATTATTGTGTTTTGATTACGTTCGAGAGCGCGCAGATAACCCACTTAGGATCTCTTCGGAAGGACGGCGGACATGTCCCAGTTCGTGTTCGGCGTAATGTCTATTAGAAGGCGCGCTTGTCCAAGTTCGACGGGACTTCGGCGCATCGCTCAAAGTCCGCGCGGGTTTGGGTCGGCACTTATAACAACGAATTTAGGGCCAAAGCAGTGCTGACAGCGAGGCCCTTTGCACGCAACTTGAGTCCCGACGCTCCCTATGAACTCGGCAAATATGACGCGCGTACTGTTTACCGCCGGTCCGGCCGCCATGCGGAAAGATTTGATAACGTGGGGTGCGAGGCGCGTTCGACCAAAGCGTTTGTTCAGGATCATGGCGAGACTTCCGGAGCATGGTTCAAGTATTTGCGTAATTATACTGATTGAAATCGGCAATATTGGTCTTGGTGTACGACACATCGTGAAGTTCGCAGATTCAATTGGATTTTGGCGGAGACAATTCGTGGTGGCAAATCGAAACTTGAAGAGTAAAGTTCTATGTCGTTTTTGACCGGAACCACTTTGGGCATTGCAAATTCAAACTTGCCCTTGTAGAAATAAAATCTCCGAAAATCTCTGAAAACACATGAAAATCTCTGAATACCTCTTAAAATTTCTGAAAATCTCTGAAAATTGGAACTGTCAGAGTTTTTCAGAGAATTTCAGAGAAAACTCAGAAAAACTTTGAAAAACAGTGAAGGTGAAGCTGGCAGACTATTCCCCGGCAGACTATCCGAAAAGCAGCACTTCTCAACCGAAATCAAAAACCAATTTAGAAAATCTTTTTTGAGTTTGGACAAACGCTTAAAATTGTAGATGATTTTCTAAATTTGTTTTTTGATTTCGGTTAAGAACCGCTGCTTTTCGAATAGTCTGTCAGCATCACCTTCATTGAAAAACATTCTGAAAAAACTATGACGGTCCCAATTTTTTCAGTATTTCTCGGAGATTTTTCAGACATTTTCAAAGAAAACTGAAATTCTCTGAAAAACCAATTCCAATTTTCAGAGGTTTTCAGAGATTTTCAGTGGTTTTCAGACATTTTCAGAGATTTTCAGAGGTTGTCCAGTTGTACACGGTGAGCCCAGGTCCCGATCGGGATGGAACTCATGAATCATCCGTGTACTATGGCCTGATTTTATCATCTCGACATTTTTGGGCGCCAACCTATTTTTATCGCGAAACAGGCAAAACGGTTCTAGTGTGCCCGTTAAACCGTAACGAGGCACCAGAAATAAATTAGAAATGAAAATAAAATAATAATGGATAAATAATAACTAATCCAACAAAAGATAAAGAAATGCCTTTGACTGCTTAGCGGGGAAAGTGGGGTTAACAAGGTTTAAATACTTCAATTTAAACACTTCGCAATTTTTAACATTACGAACAACAAAATGACTTGTCAATCTTAACTTTGAAAATTATGGAAGTCTTTCACTAAAATTTGACAAAAAAATGTTTGTATTACAATTGCATTCTCTCCAACAATAATTCAGCACCCTCACTCGTCTGTAAAAATCAAAACAGTGAGAGGGTTATGTTTGCTCCACATGCGGCACAATGACATTACACAATAAATATGTAATATTACCATACATGTGTAATTTTACATATTGAATGTTTAATTTACACTGCATGTTGTGTAATATCACACAGTCTTTTTTACAGTGTAGATTGGATCCATATCCACTCTGTCTTTTTTCTCTAAGGACAATTTCTAGGAGAGCGAAAAGGACAGAGCGGGTCCGGATCCAATCTACCCTTGACACTGAACATACTTTAAATTTGGACCACTTGCCGGGAAATCGCCCCCCGCGCAACGCGTTTCCGTCGCAATCCGGCATCGACCCGCGTGCCGACACCGCGCAGCCCCCGCCATCGTATCCGCCCGACCCATTACCGCCGCGTACCGCCAACCGACCCACCCTAGCCACGCATCGCACACTTGCCCTGGCCCCTCGTGGGCCCGCTGATAGGTCACCCCTCCCAGCGACAATGGAGCACCGGACCGGATCTTACCTCCTTGCAGCGACGACCGTCCTCGGCGCTCTGTGTCCATCGGTCGCTCGGCCGATGAACACATGCGAGCGGGTTGGCTGCACACGTCCTTTTTCGCCCTCGGGTTTCCGTCGGTCGCTCGGCACGGAGCGGATTGGCGGCACCCACGGATCACACACTCGCGACTTAATCCTCGAACTCGGCGAAAAACGTGACACCTTCGTCCCGGCAGCCTACACACAATAGAGAGGGAGAGTGCTTCAGCGCTTTTCCGTATGCCCTGCAATTTTCAAATTTCCCCCCGACTTATTGGTTACAAAGTATTCAGAGATTTTCAGATGTTTTTAGAGCATTTTTCAAAAATTGTATGTCTACAAATTTTAGTTTGTTAATATCTTTAGTGTTGATTATTTTAGGCAGCTACTAAAAATTCGAATACAGGTTGAAAAATATATTTTGAGCATGATGAAATCACGTTACTCAAAAGAGGTGTTAGGAAATCAGGGAACATGCCAAAATTAAGAACTTAGACATGCATGAACGGAAATGTACCTTGACAAACAAACTAACGCTTATTTAATGGCAAAATCTGAAAACAAGATTAAGGACGTTCATGAAATGTAAATGTCCCTCAAAACAGGCGGATTAAACAACTTTCATTCTTGGTGTTTTTATGCCATGCAGGGTGTACAACGCACTGTTCACAATGCAAAGTGAGAATGGCATTTATTACTACTGGGAATAAGCACGTGATTCATACGGAATTAAAATGTTTCCAACAACATATTTGTATAAATCTACCATGATTCTCTTCCGTTCGTTAAACGCGAGATTAGACTTTTCGTGATAATGAAAAGTACCGGACTATTAATTAAATCTGTCAAACGTGCTAACGAATGCTTTCAATGTGACTCGCGTTCTAAGGAAGAAATTAATATATTTGCTGTGTGGCGGACACATTGCTTTTTGCTGACGTATTTCACTCATTCATATTAATTAAAATAATGTCACAAAATTGTATATATAAAAATGTCTAATTATAAATGATGGAGAATTAAATAATCAGCGGTATATTGATTGCTCGAAATAATAAGCCAGGTTTATTTTATTTAAGCTCGGTTAGTGAATTCCTTATTTTTTTTAATAAAACACATTTTACACTAAATGTTCACGTACCCTCAGCATTGTCTAAAATAATTTTACCTTCTCTCGTATATTTACTAGGTTTGACTTAGATGATGTTTCTATTAGGAATTCCATCTCTATTAGATTCCAGTTCTATTTCGACTCCAAATCAAGTAATCTAAATTTTCTATCATTCTCTGTTCAGAATACAATAGCGCAATCAGAATTTAAGATATGGTAAATTTTCGTAAATTAATATTTCATATGGAGAAAATATCTCGAACTACTAATTTTGCCCACATCAGAAAGTAAATCGCGATTAGATGATAGAGTAAAATTTTAATTCAAATAATATACGGAAACTTATGAAATACGTAATACTCCCACTTATTTTTAAAGAGTTCGTAAGCCCCAATCCTTTTATCCATTTCAAAGAGAATGCTTAAGAATTCATAAATAATTCAATACATTGACAATAATTAACTACCCATTATCACCCCAAAAACCTTTTTCCGTAAAATCCTGCAGAGCACAGGTTGCTTCCCGTCCCTCTCCGCGCTCCATTTGTCGAAGCCTCGAGCACCAATTTATCATTACAAAAAAACGCCGAAGTTTTTGCTCCCCGCGCAAAAGTCCACCGAACTTGCCGATAAACGCGCCGTATTTACTCGGCGCTCATCTGAATTCGTTCGCCGCTTAATCGGCCGCGTGTTTGTCCACTGGCGCGCAATAACAAATTTGTCGCGTATTGCGAGTGTGAGTAACTTCGTTGCGAATCGCGTCGTTTCGCATTCGAGCTATTCGCGTGAGTTTCAGCGCCAATCGCCATCTTCTTGCGCGAAATTGCGCGCGCCCCGTCGTTACGACTTCCCGCGAGAAATCTACCCTTAGAAACTTACGAATCCCTTTATTCCACGAGTCGCTGCGTTCGTAACGGGTCTGCCACTTTTTCTTCCGTTTTATCAGCGGTTTACTTTTAGGAAAAAGTTGTTTCCCGTGTCGCGCGTTTTTGCGTACGGCTAAAATATTTTTCGAGCAAACGATACACACATTTTTTTATTTGCGACGCTGGAAAGCAAAGTAAGGTCAAATATTAGCAGGATCGCGCTACACGAAAAAAAGAGTCATTGGACATCGTTGAATTCAGGATATGTGAGAATTTTTCATTTTGTGGATACCCAAAGAAACGCGTTATGATGTACGAAATGGTGTTAAAAAAGGTGGCGTTGAAAAATAATAGTAAAAGAATGTTTTACAAGAAAAATCCGACGAAATTTTTCAGAAAAAGCTGTCTTTCACGATACCGACAAACGTCTATAAGTCTTTAGGGAAGACTCAGCGAAAACTTCGTTATTTAGTGACCGTTTTGATCGGGAATAATGCGCAAAGTACCCCTCGGGGACTTTTTCCTCGAGTGCCGCGAAATTGCTCTATTTGACGGTAGTTTAACGATGACAATTAACTGTGCGAAATTTTATAAAGCTTTCATCGGCAGATATTAAATTAGATTTAGGATTGAGAGTAAATTACATTTGGTTATAACATACACTGCATATTCGGTAGCGTCGGGTAAAAATGACGAAATAATGCCAGCGAAAATCCGCGTTACGATCTAGCAACATCATTTTGATACATATCCGTTTAATGAAAGGAATTTATGACTTTTTTACGACTCATTTCCACCGGCGAATTTAATTATAATGTATAGTTTGGCGCACTTAATTTATGTTTAAATGATTCATTGATCGTATATTCTGAATTATATTACATTATACTGTTCATTCTCTTTTGTACATTTAATATAACCGCATTACATATTGAATAACGAGCATTTTACTACCAAAGTAATTCGTCGATTTTACTGAAAAAAAATCGCTTTAGTTTTTTTTTGTTAATAATTTTGATTTTGAAGTTTGTCGGCACATTGGTTTATCTTTGCCACTTGCAAAAATCAAACAACGCAGACTTATAACAAACATTCTTTTAAAAGCCCTTGTTGCAGGCCGATGGGTTCGAACGGCGGTTCGACATTGGAAACGAGTATCAGGAGCATTTATCAAGCGCCGCGAAAAGAGTCGGATTCAGCTGCACGCAAATTACCCCATTGTTGGCCAAACGACGCACTAAAGAGGAGCGTATTAACGGGAACGCTCGACCGGATCAAAGTTTCTCACAATTACGCACAAAGCGGCCCCTTTCAACCTCTGCGATTCCATAAATTTGAATGGGTTCCCGACGAACCGTTGTACGCCGACGTTACTTGCCGTATCGTTTCCTTTTTATGCCGCAATTTTGATTTACGTCGCAAAATACATTCATTAAAAATGTGTGATTAAATCTGTGAATTTTCATCTACTTTTTTCATCTGCAAAATAGTCAGTGGCACCTACTATTCAATTTGGTAAAATTTCAGCATTAACGGCCGTATCGAAGCTGAAATATTGAGCGTTCTTATCGAAGTTTAACCCTAAAACGATATAGAGGAAACATATAAGTCCCCAGTGACCTTTCAATCCCGTTTTGTGCATTCAAATTTTCGAGCTCCAAATGACACGACAATTACGGGGGCACAGTGATCTATCGCTCCGTTCATCCGCAAAGTTCATTTGGTGCCAAACTTCATAGTTTAGTACGAAATGAGTGAAACATGTCGTATGCATTAATAAATTGGGATATCTTTTTATCACGATTAGATATTAATCCAATCGTTTTATTATATTTTAATACCATCATGATCATAAAAGTCCTCATTTCCATTGTTTTTTACCCGGGTTAAACCTCACCGACCTGAAAACAAAATATTAATCTATCCGCGCGCAATGATTTGCGACTTTTTCCGCGCGTTAATCTCGTCAAGTGTCGGCGAATTTCTCACACGCCGCGTCTAAGAGTTTAATTAAATGCGCGCTTAAATTGGGTCACGCGAAGCTCCAGCGCGGATATCTTATCGCCGCGGGAAAAAGTTTTCGCTGCAACATAATCTGTCGGATCGCGATAAAAGAGCAATGCCGATGGCCAACTGCCGTTCTTTTTCCGCTGTTTGTCCAATTTTTTCGCGCAATTGTTTTGGCACGCGCGAAACGCCGAGGAATTCGGGGCATCGATCGGAATCGCGCGGATCTCGTCGGACGGGGGATAATTAGTAGTCGAATATTTCCATCGGGGAAGGGGGTAATGAAAAATGCGGCGTGACTGAAAGATGGCGGCGAAAGTTAGCTCGGGAGAAGAAGAGGAGGATTCGCGAAGAAAATTTATTGTCGCTTGATTCGACGTGACCCGAATAAGTCAGGTTTTGCGTAGGCACTGCCGATTCTTTGCCAGACGGTTTTTTCTAGTTTGGGCGGTGGCTTTATTAGTTTAATCTGAAGTTTAGTTAAATCTGCAATTAACAAAAGGAGCTTAAAAACAATAAAAATTTTGTTTAATCCTTTAAGGTTTATAGGACTTTTTTTATTTTCCTTCAAATTTGCTCATTTTTTAAATATATCCATTCACTCTCATATTTCAAGTTTAAATTAACAAACGTCTTAAGAATTGATTTTAACTTTTTCATCCTGATGGACATTCACTAAAACCCAAAACCGCCCAAACTGCTAAAATGCAGTTCCGTAACTCCCGATTCCAATTTCTATTTCTCAACAAATCCCGAAATCCGTTCGTTCTCTAATTCCACAAAACTAGCGTGAAACACGTAAAATCTGCATTATTCCGGTGTCGCGACGTAGCATTAATTGCGCGCGAGACGCGAGTACATCGTCCGATTCGCTCGGAAGGCAAGCTGCGCGTCACTCGGCTGAATCTTTGACTGCGAGCACGGCTACTTGGGGCTCACAGTGTCACGCGGCTGGATAATTATGAAGAATGATAATTCCGAAATCTGGCTCCGGCGCGCGTCGCGCGTTTCACCGTTGACACATGTCAGCGCGACTCCATTAACAGAGATTATCTTGAGCGTCGCCTCGCTGCCATGTAATTCAAACATATCAGAAAAGTTTCACGAAAGAAATGAGCTGGAAAGTCGCGGGAAACCCGCGTTCAAATTTTATGCAAACTCCCGCCAAATTCCCTCAATTTCCCCGTTCCTCTTCTGAAAGTTTCGAGATATATCTCGGGGTCTAAACGTGTTACACTTTTGGGAAGAACATGGGACGAATGACAAATTCAAGTTGCTGAAAGAATTATCCACTTGTCTCGAACGGATTTTCTGAGGATGAAAGTGCGAGATATCCAAATTTGTACTGGATTTAGAGAGGCAATGAATGTTCTATGATTTTGAGGAGAATCAGCGTACGAATAGTCAGACAAACATGTTTTTTAGAATTTTTTTATTTAAAAATAGTGATTAAATTTCTGATATCCATGGAAAGAATGGCTTTACAGACAAAGGGTATCTTACCGTCATCGATATTTTCAGGAAAATATCGTACGGATAGTCAGCTTTATATACCCCAGGGAATAGTATGTCTATAATTTTAAACCTTCTGTATTGATAATTATCTAAAGACTCCATCGAGTTCCACCCTTCGATAGACTACTTCAGCTTGTGCCAAAGGAAAGGAAATTCGCGCAGACAAAGGTGACGTGGCGAAACTCATTAAAGACGATATTATCCCCCAAAAAAACTACAATTTACCATAAAGAAGTTAATGCCTCCGGGACTGGTGAAATTCTTAATTAGAAACAAATACCCCATTATCGAAAACGTCCAACCAGTAAAAGATTCGCTCGAAACACCGTGTCTTTAATTCACCGCGCTTTGTCGATCACTTATTCGCGTTTCAATTTTTATCGTTTCCGCAGTTCGCGTCTCCATCGAAACGGGCGGTTTCGTCAAATGGATCTGTGTCATTTAGTTTGTCTCGACGCGTCGCTTAATTGCAATGAATATTTAACTCGGCCGAACTATGTATCGACTAACAAGAGGCATCGTAGTTACCGTTTATTGCTATTCAGTTTCACACTCGATACAGCAGGGGGATTTGGGAACTACTAATGGTTCTATGGGGTCTGCAATCTGGCTTCTTATGTCGTACTTTTCGTCCAAGTAAAATATGTTCCTGAAAAGAAGCGAAACGTATTGAGCATTGCTGGAGCTGATACAAGATTTGAATAATGCAACGAATTGCAATTATCATTGGGCGAAGGGATTCGTTTTATAAATAATGAGCCCTGGAGATTAAATGCAAAAATCGATACCGCGTTTGATTGTCCAATCGAGGCATTGTACAAAGATATTTCAAAAGAAAGTGATAGCTTTTGTCGTTAAATTAACACTAAATAGAAATTTGAAAACTAAAAAAATGAAAAAAATGAAAAAAATTAATCATTTACTAAGTAAAAGTGTGAATAAATTTAAGTTGCACGTAAAGTAAAATTCTAGATTAATGCCATGTGTACTAACAAGTGCAAATGTTAATAACTGAAATTTTTACTTATAGGTTTAAATAAAAGTTCAAATAAGTGTAATTTGCACTTATTAATCGAAATCTGAATACGTGTATTCATTTAGTAAAATTTTGGATTCTAGTATTTCAGAAAATGTTACTGAATCGTTTTCCCTCTAAGTACACCAAATTCGATGGACTCACTTTTTTATATAATTTTAGTCAACCTCCTTAAAATTGAACTTCGAAAACTCGAATTTACCTGAAAGCCAATCCTCCAGTTTTATTGGCGATCGCGATTTTTCGTAAAAGTGGCGTAGAGTACAAAGCCGGGTAGTTTGTAGTTCTACAGTGACTGTCCGCCTCGTCTTCGGTTAATAAAACGCAATTCCACGGGCTCCAGGGTTCGTCGACGTGGAAACGAACAAGTCGTAATGAGTACAAGTCGTAACTCGCGCTGACAATCGAACGACCGCGCCAGATCGCGTTAACGAGATAACAAATGTCTAACTCGTTGAGCAACTGTAAAATGGTGGAGCTATTTTTGCGCGCGTCTTCATCTGCCCGAATTCGGTTCAGCATGAATATGTAAGGCGCATGATTTATGACGGCGATATTCCGCTGCTGAACCCACGTGCAAGCTGCAACGTACAACAATCAATATTTACATTCGATCAAGCTTGTCAATATAAAGGGGACGTAAAAGCGAACAATTCCACCGTTCCCACGAAATTATGCTAAAAAACAAGTTAAATCGGTCTTTGTTATGCTAGGCGACCTCGTGCGGAAAAAAAGTTTTTTATTAAAAAGTAGAGGGTTCTTTGGAGTAAGTGGCAATCTCGAGACTCGTTTACGACTGGGCAGCATTACAATGTATGTAAATGCGAGGTATCATAAAATTTGGCAGTGATTTTTCAGAAATGAAAGCGTAAAATGAGGGTAGTTGTAACTGAGAAATCATTACTGTGAGTTATGTCTTGATATTCAAAGAATGAAAAAAATTATTAATCCGTTCTCAATCCAGGATGAAAATAAGTTGAAATTTCACATCAGCTGTGGAGTTAAGAAATTTTACGAAGCTGTCACAAATTAAACTTCAATTTAATAAAAAATGTGCAAACCCAGCGTTTCAGTTCAACATTATTCGTAGGAGAGAAAGTAACAAATTGCTTTGTCGGCATATATTGTCCATGTAGCTATAGTTTGTAGCTTGACCGATTTTGTATTGAATTCAAAAACGTCTCTCGGTGGCTTGTTCGCAATTATCTTCAGCTTAAGTACAATGTTTTTTCATGTCGATATTAACTTGAGACGGGTATTCTTTTTTTCATATTAATTCATTATTATGTAATACAATTCTTTTGCAAGTGTTCGATGTATAGAGACTCTTGATCACCGTAGAAAATACATACTCGATGAACAATTGCAAATCAATTCACCACAACATCGTATTTCCATTCAAAGAACATCTTTCGTTACACTGAGGCACACAATTACAAGTACCGCGAGAATTCATGAAAAGATTATCACTTCGAGAGAACGAAAGAGAAGCAAACTTATTTATTTATATCTTGCAATGATATATTCCAAGTTCAAATGAGGTTAAATACTTTTAGATATAGGAATGTTACTAAACGGTTTCCAGACGATTGGTATACGACAAAAGTCGTATTAGAAAAAGTTGGACTGAGCCTGCCCTTGTAGAAATAAAATCTCTGAATACCTCTGAAAGTTTTTGAAAATCTCTAATAATTTTTTAAAATCTCTGAAAACATCTAAAAATTGGAACTGTGAGAGTTTTTCAGAAAAAAGGCAGAAAATCTCTGGAAAAACTCTGACAGTTCCAAATTTTAGAGGTTTTCAGAGATTTTCAGAAGTATTGAGAGATGTTCAGATGTTTGCAGAATATTTTTCAGATTTTCAGAGATTTTTTCTACAAGGGTGAAACTTGGCGTAAACATTATCATCTCGACACCTTCCAGATTGTATCCAGTTATCTGGCAATATTCTGGTTAATATCACACTATTTCTGTCTGGTACTTATCTACCAATAGCCTGGAAACAATTTAACTACCCTCTCGTGACAATGTGGAATATTTCCAGACAATATTCCAAACACCATATCCTTACACCTACCCTCATGTACCACGAGTAATCTCCTCACCCAAAGTGCCCTCTTTCCCTCAAAATTCCACGCTCCATTACCGCCCAAGAACTCTGTCAAATAAAAATTAAGAAGCGCTCAACTGGACCGCGGCCAACTCGAAATCGCGACCAAATTTTTGCCGGCCCTCATTTTGCCGGTAAATTGCTCGTTTTGTTTCCCGTTGGCGTAGGGACAATTACGGAGCCGAGAGGCACGACTGCTCGAGTCGCGCGACCCAGCCGGGCGCAATATTAATTAATCCGGCGGACACTTGCTTTTGCAGAGCAACATTTTCCGCATCCTGGCGTGCGTCGCAAAACCGCGCCAGACCAAGAGTCTCGCGCAGCCCCGGCAGGGCAATTTCGTCGTGCGCTCGGGCCCGTGCAGCTCCTCAAACTTGGCCCGCAACCGCTCGTTTGCCGCCCCGCAGGCACACGTATTTCTTTCATCAACGAAAACCAAGAAGCCACCTGCGACGGAATTAGTAGTAAGGGGATATTAGTCAAAAGTGTGCAAAGAATCTCGCGGGTTGTTTTCGTAGGTTTTTTTTAGTGAAGAGCTGAATGCGAGCTTTTAGACAAGACTTTCGAGGAGTGCCTGAGAAGGCACTACGCATAGTTTAAGCAGTTTTTCCGGTTAGGAGACAGAGTAATTAAGTCCGCGAGAAACGTTTGAAGAAAAAAAATTTACAACTGAGGGGTTTACGATGAGATTACACTGAGGTGGAGTTATTGCAATTTTTACAAGAATTATTACTATGAGATGTATCGATTTTTATGGTGGTAATGATGAGAAAGTAGATCTGTAATGTGAAGACTTGGTGTGGAGATGGTATAATCTTTGTAGGTGTTGAATGCGAATGTAAAATTAGTTATGTGAAATTGATTGTAATTAATATAATATGAAAATGATTTATAAACTTAAGTAGGTGAAGATAGTCATATAAACTTTCCTAAGTGAAGACTGCGTTGAACAGTTAGTTACATGAAATTCATTGCGGAAAGAATGTGACATGAAGTTGATTCTAGGAAGATATTGATGTTAATTTGATTTTATAAATCTCTTAATCTTCTAGAACCTAATGAAATTATGTACCGATCATTTGGATAGGCTCAAAATTAGATTTACAACATCCAAAACTCGTTGGCGAAGTTAGTATCTTTAGCGTGTTCTGTGTTTTTATACCCCATTCCATAAAATCCTTGTTAGTGCTGTGATTACAGTAAACTCTTCGATTACTCCGAAGATTAAAAACTTTGCGCCACAGTAACTACCGCGACTGGGCAAACTGTAATGAAATGAAATTAAGTATTAGGAGTCGAAATTGACCTCCCACTGACAATACGAGCGGTATTGTTTTACAACATTTTCTTTTCTCACACTGTTAAATTGTAAAACATATACCGGATCAAAACTTTCTTGGCAGCGCCTTAATAGAGACCTTTGAAGCTTCGCCTCCCGCATTTTGCGGACAAGAAACGCGAATAAAAAGTTGCAAAAAATCAACCTAACAAATTGCAACTTCGCTCAGACTGCTTTGGACGTTAAACAGTGTAAAAGTTTTGGTTGGAAGCACACTGTCGGCTTTCATTTAACTCTTCTCCTTTACAAATGTCTCCTGAGAAACACATTAAGGAATTTCAGTGTGTCGGTAAATCCGTGTTGTAATTTGCAATATAAATCATACCATTGTTTCGAAAGCAATATTGGATAAAATACTAACTCAAGACATTTCACTTTATGAAGTATGAATTATTGTTTAATATAAATGTAATAATAAATAAATAATCTAAAATATATTTATGTATAGTTTATACTTATAAGTAAAAAAAGCAAAAAGGTCATAAATGTACATTTGATTAGGATTCAAATGTACACATGATGACAAATTGAAGTATCTTTTAATTTACTTTCAATTCTCTTTTGCAGGTGTCTCAACTCCCCTAACGATACCCCTTCACACAAAAGTGCCATTTCCTGGTCCAATAAACATATCAACTTTTTGACCGGCCGACAAGCGTGAATCCCCAGGGAGACTTTGGTTTGACAAAGAACTCGAATCCTCTCCTCGGGGCTGTCCGTGTCCCTCGTCAGATCGTCGTACAGAGCTTTATACTCGCGCGCTAATTGCGTCCTCAGCGTGACCAGCTCGATGACTCTTCCCCTGTAGCCTGTCCAGACCAGGGGCTTGCAGTTTGTTCTTAAAACGTCGAGCCGCAGTCGCTTAACCGCCGCGGTTTTTACGTCCGACCGCAGCTTATCGACCTCGTTCAACAGTTTGACGTTTTTCTTCAAAATTAAATAACCATTACTGGCTCGCCCATTTGCGTCACCTTTTAATCGATGGCATAACTCAGCTGGACACTTTTCGAGTAATTCGTACAGAGCATTGAAATCCGTCTCGGTCACTGGTCGAATTTTAGCGGCCGCCTCGTGTTCATGCCAGTCCCTAAAAATTCACTTTTTATCATTTTAATTTGAACAATTAAACAAATACTTATCCAGATTAAAAAAATTTAAGTTTTATGTTTTCTTTCATATAAGATTTTTAATTGCAATTAAGATAGTCTCTGTGAGTTAAAATAAGTTGATTTGAAAAACAAATTATTCAATGATTTCGCAAAATGTATCAAAATGGTCCAAAATTCTAAAGAAAATTGTTTTTCCAAATGACCCAAAATTGCACTAGAATGCTCTCCATGATCTTTTTTTAAACTTTAATATTAAGAATGAACATTTATTTTCATTCTATCTCAACTATAACTTTCTACGAAAACTCTTTTTGTCTCATCTCATAAATTTCTATCGACCGTTCTGCAATTCTTTTTTTCCAAACTACGCCGAACACGTACAAGTTTTCCGCGGGGTCAACTTGCGGAAAACTTCTACTGAATTCTAATTACAAGGATTTTTCCCCGAGTAATGCCGCGATTTCATTACCCGGCGAATCGATGAAATTATAATCGCGGGTCGAATCTCTGTCGAACCTCAACATCTGCAGCCTCTCTCGGTGCTGCTCGACGCATTCCTGCAGCATTCTTCTGTACTCCGCAGCGCATTCTTTTATCCGCTTCCTCATCATATAAGCCCGGTAATTCCGCTGAATTATAATCGCGGCGCGCTGAAGGATTTCGAACAGTTCGAGGAACGAGATGTAACATTTTGGGGTCAGGATCTTGTCCAAGTGACTCGGCAGATAGAGGTCGGGCCTGCAAAAGAGAGCCAAGAAGTTCCGGCGAAAAAGGGCGAAAACTTACGCTAACGACGTTATCCGAAAATGTATGCTAATGAACGACAGCGGATTCGGTAATCCAATATTGAATGACAATTTTTGTCCGCCGTTACGCGATCGTCTAATTAATCCTTGGTAATATCGTTTTATGATCTCTTTATTACGCGGATGAGTAATAAGGCCGTAATTGGGGTGGAACTCGATGGAGATCGTCATTTAAAATTCGGGAAATGTTTTGCGGTGATATTCGTTCGATGGGCGTGAAGTGGAGCGCGTTTTTGCGCCGGTTTTGTTAGTTTAATCAGGCAAACTCGATTATTATTCATACGAATAACAACGAATAAGATGAAAATAATAAAATCAATGAGAGCGTTAAGTGTGCTTCAGATATCAGATCGTCTGTATTTTTAGGTGGCGATTGCTGTATGAATAATGTGTACAAAGATAAACAATTCGAGTTATTTCAATAATGATTGCAGATTCATTAAACTCTATTGAATTTGATTAAATCAAATTTAATGTGATACGCGTAGTATACACGTATCGAATTAAGCGAGAAATGAAATTATACATAACGTGTACAAATAGATTATCTATTATCTATATAAGTATGACGAAAATTAATATAATGATAAATAATGATTAAAAAATGAAATTGTTATCTATATATTAATCATTGATACTTTCCTACCATCAATTAAATAATTATTGCTGCAAATAATATGTTACTTTTAAGTAGTAGAATGTCCAGATTTCAATGAAAGGGCGTTTTTACTTGTAGAAATGGCTTCTAATGATATTCAAAAATATGCATATTTGTATGCAAAAATATGCAAAAAATGTAACCAGCTTTTTCACAAATGGTCAAAAACGGACAGGAAAAAGTCCAGATTTCGTCGAAATGTTATTTTTTTTAGTTGGAGAAGTGGTTTCTAATGCCAAACGAAAAATTGCTAATTTTTATGTAAAATTGATGCAGAAATGTGCAACATTACAGTTTCTATAAAACGTAACACAAAAAGCCTCTGCGATGCATTAAACAATGTATTTACTTTAATTAAAAATATGCATTTGTATATGTTCCTCAATCTAATATAAATATATGCAAAAAGCGTATCTGTAACTACCACTGGTACTTAATTCCCATTAATTATCCTCAATGCTTCAAACCCAAAACTCCTAAATTCCCTCTATTCAATCACAAAACTCTCTCCATTAAAACGCAATTAAATAACCAAACAACGAAACCACCTTCACTAACACTTTAACATCCGCCCAATTTCCCGTTGCCACGCCCACACGTCAAATCTCAACAGGTAATATCTCCGTATACGAATAATCGTTCTCGCAGGCTGTACGTGCAACGTACACTCAGCTGACCATTATGTAAAATCAATCCAGACAATTCCCAATTAATTCATTCCATTAAGTGGGTAAAATTGAAACCGAAGTTGTCCCAGTTCGCGAGTAAATTCAAACCTTGGGGTTTGGGTTGCAATTTCGATGCCGGTCTGCGCATCATGCATCCGGGTTTCGACGACCTGCAGCTCACGAGTGCATTTCCGCGCCCAGGCATCATAGTCCACCGGCCGACAAGTCTGCGACTCCGCATTAAGGTACAAAATTCTCGTCTGTCGATGCCTCCAACCGCCCAAAAACTGTTGCTCAGCTTGCACCACTGACATTTTGAGAATCCAAACAAACAAACCAAATGTCAAAAGTCCAACAAAAGAAACAAAAGAAGGTGGTTTGGAACACAATCCCAATGGACCATAATGTGGGAGTGTCATGTTATAACCCACATGTAATATGGAAATATTATTCAAGTAAAAATTTACTGTAAATTTTAAATAAAATACATATTATCCTAGTTCTGTTTCTTGCAAGAAGTGGAAAGAAACCAAAATGAACTGGACTATAAAATACACTAATTTCTTTCTATTAGATTAAATTGCTCTGAAAAAAATCAGAATGAAAGCAATAGGATGTAATTGAAAGTAAATTTCTATATTTCATTTTTTGCAGACTGTGCCAACGAATTAATTTTTTTTCAATTTAAATATTGGTTAACAAATCATAACAGAGTGTTAAAATACAGTAAACTTTATTTCCTCCTTCTACGCGAGATGTGCGATGTGATTATCAGTGTCGGACGAGTCCGAAAATACAGTCGGCGTTGATCTGCGGGAAACGCGAACAAACATCGTGCCGTTTGATTTGACAAATGAGAGAGTACAACTATCCGTCGCGTTCCAAACAACGCCGCGTACTAATCAACAAGGTTGTCCGGGGGTGGTTTGATATTCGCTCGATCGTCGCGTGAAAAGTCGTAAACAGTCGCGCGACTCGCGCCTCGGATTGTCTGTTGTGGCCAACAAGCCGCGACTGTGGAATCGTGACAAAGCGCAAAATCGCACCGGTCGACGTACGTTCTGTACAGCGCATTAAATTAGGATAAGTATTTACAAGGGTCTCGCAGACTCTGCGACTTGTTCGGTGACGTGGCGAACCGAAGTGTACACTCAAAAGCACTTTTGTCATGATTGCACAGTTATGTATCGAGTCCTTTGGACGGCTGCTACAAATCACAGGAGAAACGAGGGGGGTGGGAGCTGGCTCGACTATTCGCTTCAATTTACGATTCGAATAAATAAATTAGTTGACTCGGGATTGACCTCCGCGGACTGGCCTTAGGTGAGCTTGATCAGGGGGAAGTGTTGGTGGCACGAGAAATCGAACACGGGCGGCTCTTTCGAGTCCTTTTTGTGACCGCCGCCGAGCAGCCGGAGCACCACGAAGTTGTTCTTCGTCACCTTCAGGAGGTTGTTAATCTGCAATCAAATAATCGGTTCATAAAAACGTGTTTACATGGCTGATTGTAGGACTGTTAATTTTTCGAACCTTTGTAACTTCGAATCTTCAAAGTAAACGAAGGGTCGAAGCTAAGTTCGAAGTTTCAAATGTTAAAGTTTCGAAGTTTTTGAAGTTTTGAAGTTTTCAAAGCTTTAAAGTTTGTAATTATTGTGTAAGAATTATTTATTTAATAGTTAAATGCATTATTTAATTAATTGCATATTCTGTACATCAACATCATGTTAAAATGACAATATACTTGTGAAGAATTTGTATTCTGAAGAAACAATAAATTAAGCCCCATTAATATTCAACATGGTACAAAATTTCGAAAACCTTAGATAAGTTCGAGCTTTAAAGCCTTTGATACCATTTCATTGAACTTCGAACTTTCATTCGATCCTTAATTTATAATAATAAGGAACTAATGAAAGTGTTTGTCAATAAATGAAAAGATGAAAGTAGAACAATTCAAATTTTTTTTAACAAAAACCAAATAAATCAAATTAAGTAAGATTGTTAATATTTAAATCAAATTGATTATATTGTTATAATTATCGTGTGGCAAATAATTTTTGCCACACAATAAGTTACTTCAATTTAAACCTTGATTTTTAATTGATTTAAATGATTTAAATTATAATTTAAGGCATTAAAATCCTAGTTCAAATAAACTTTCTTATCAGCTCTTCAATCAAGTACAATTGATTCAAATAATCACAGCATTCATCCAAAGATTTCATTTCAGATTTAACCAATGCAATAATTATTCAGAAATGTAATTAATCAACCCACTTTAATTGTTATTTATCCGCTCCGAAGCTATACCGACTTATAATGTTTGCCCAACAAAATTAAAACCGCTGATTAACTGTTTTTTTATTCAAAATTGATCAATTATCCATCCAACAACCGCGTTTGTTTCCGTAAAACGAAAACCACCAATTACCTCGTTAAGTATGCTCGGGTTCGGGCACAAAGTCTGCGCGCGTTCGAGCATATTTTTCGCGTTGTGGAAGTGCTTGCAGCCGGCCATGTACAGGTTTTCGCTCGTGATTTTTTCCTGCAAACGCAAAAATCCGTGAGTTTGGCGAAAGTGGCGACGCGGATACGCGGGAATTGGGTTTGCGTCGGGGAATCCGAAATAAGTGATCGAATCAGGGTAGCGCGCGACTTTTGAATATGGAAATGCGGGAAAAATTGGAGCTTCGGGGATCGGTAAAGCGATTACGTGCGGCGCGTTGGAATGCCGAACGCTTACGTTCTTCTTTTGCATGTGGGCAGTAGTCATTTCCAAGAACTCCATGTAATGAACGGGAGGTGGCGTTAGCAGCGAGGCGAACGGTAGCAGTCGGTGTTCGTATCTCACGCGCTCGGAATCGAATTGCGACTCGGGTTGGGGTATTTTCCCATCCAAACGAAATCCCACCAATGCCTGGAAATAAAAACAGTGAGTCGGTGGTTCTGATTTAGATGTTTGAGTGATATTTCTTCCTCATTTAAAATTAAATTAACTACTTCTATGGGAAAAAATACTGTTATATTTTGTGTTAGTAAAGTAAAAAAGAAATTTGTTTTTAACTTGTTCAGATACAAATTTCCTGTCTTTTTTAATTAATAGCCATATAAAATGAACACTGATAATCCATCGACAGAATCTCTTGAACATTGATTCAATATTAAATCGACGTTTGAATGGCTATTTGAATGCTATTTCATCGATGTCAAATTAGTCATTGATATTGATTCACTGTCGAATATACAACATTGTCTGAATCCCAAATCGAAATCGCGGCTCATCAATGTATAACCAATCGTGTGCTAAGAAACATATTACGGAAAATTTATGCAACATTTGCTGTAATCACGGGACCAAGGGGTATTTTGGCTCCCGAAATTTGCAGATTGTTTGTAGAAACATTTCCTACATTGAATACTAACAAAATTGCTGACTGCAGTGTGGCAGTTTTTATGAAAACAGTTTGCACAAAACAGTTGCTGCAGGCTCTGACCAAATATTGAGGTAACCATGGGATCGGACTTCAATTGAATATTTGTGCAAACGTTCGACCAACAATGTAATTTCAGCGATTAAGAATTTTCACATAAAGACAGTTTAGAGATCAATTCTTAATTTTTCCACTGAGACTGATTTGTTTAAAAATCGATAAGTTTTTCTTTTTTATTTCAATACTGCCAATTATGTAATATGTTTTGTAATCATAAAGATTTCATATTAGATTTTTTTCATCAAAATACAAGGAATTTGTAAAATTAATTATTTTATCGCCAGAAACTAAAGACACTAACTCCGTGACCTTAGCACTAATAAATCACCTTATTTTATCGATTTATCGATTTAAAACTACTAAAAGGGGCAAAAGACCTTGTAATAGCCTCCGCAGATATTTTGCATCGCCTGGCACATGAGAATTTCAATGTTGTACGGCCGCGTGGTCGGCTTCTTCTTTTTGTTTTTGGCACTCTTCTTGCCGCCGCGACCCTTGTGAGATTCGGCGTGCGCATCCTGCTCAATTAACAGCGAGTCCGCTCTCGTGATGGCCGAGACCAGCCAGCCGTACAAAAATTCGTAGAGATACCAGAAAATGTAGTGGTACTCGTGCACAGAGTACAACTCGAGCTCGAAGCCGCTCAAAAGGTACATGACCATCACGCGTAACGTGTGGTACAATATCCAGGTGCCGAAATACGCCAGATAAGTCCGAGAGGTGTCGCTCTTCGATGACAAAGTGTGCATGTAACCATCTACTCTTTCAGCCTGCAACATCATTTGCATTAGAACCGTTTGCCAAAGCGAATTGCAAGCAAACCGGTGGTGCACAATTGTGTAGAAACTTGTGAAAATAACTGAAACATCCATTTTGAAAAATTGCGTTTCATTCATAAAGAATGATTCAAAAGTTGGGAAAGATGGGAAATTTCATAATTTTCTCAAAAATTACTTCTAAAAATACATTCAGTGGAAATATATTTTTTTAATTTATATCCAAATAAATGTTTTGTTCTAAAAAATAATAAACTTGTTTCTGCGCCAAATATTTAAATTGTTTAATAAGCACTTTAATTTATGACAAAGAAATCTCATAAAAACGTTTTCATTTTTTTTCTCCGTGAATTGTTTCCCCAAAACGTGTTTCGACGATTTTCGTTCTTTCTGAACATTTGTCTGTCGCCGGGATTACCTCGTCTTGCAAAAGGGTAATGTCTTCGAGTAAGTGCGCGAGTTTATCGCGTTGTCTCGCGCGATTATGGCCGCTAATTTGTAACAGCGTGCCGAAAAAGCTGGCACAGTGGCTGAGGAAATTGTCGACGTACTCCTTGGCCTGGTGATTTTGCAACAGACTGTTTTTGGGCATCAACGCCGGTGGAGCGATAAAATTTCGCGCAGCGTCTCGTAATACGTCCACAAAATTTTGGGTGCCGAACACCCGACTCGTAGTCGGCAAGTAGACTATTTGCAACATCGACCTCGACAGTATACACGGACTCTGACGCGAGAATTCTAAAAAAAAGTCCTGGAACAAAAGTATGCAATTACGAAAAAAAAGTTCCATAAAATATGTGAAAGTAAGATTTTTATGAAATATTAAATGATGAATTTTTACACTTCGTGTTTTTATACTACGAATTTAAAAAGTATGTTTTTTCATAATTTATAGCATTTGCAGCTTTTTTGCCACTAAATTATTATTTTATCAAGTTTGTGTTAATTTTATTTTTAAGAGGTATTTTATACATAAAATACGTTTAGATTTATTCTTTAGTGTATCTATAATATATCAAGATATTTCTGTATAAGTATCAATTAGCAATTCAGGGATAATTGGACCAGTCTGATTAAAAAGTGTAAGTTACTCACTAAAACCGCGTGAAATCCGGTGTAATTGGTTATTCTAGTAACTATTTTCAGGCGATTCAATAATTCGTCTATGTACTCAAGCGCTTCTATCCGTGGCTTTATTTTGGTATAGCGTGGAAACGTCGGTGGCAGCAATCTTTGGTTAACCATTGGATCAAAGCCGATAACACTTGGATGATTTGCTGAAACGTACGGAGAACATTGTTTAGCATACATGCAAAATGAAGCTCTGGTTGATATTTCATTGTTGTTTGAATAATTGACGCGATCGATTTCGGAGAAGCTGGTTAAGAGCTTGCAACATTAATCTAGAGTTCAGTTTTGAATTATTTGCGCGACACTGCAAATATTTAAGCCGATTATTTTAGGTCAATGATATTTTTCGTATAATCTACTAACTATTTTCGTTCGATTTGGCTCCTCTGCTGACAGTCTTGATCATAACTTGAATCATGTCCGAACAATTGTTCAGCAGTCTCTGACAGTCAGATATGTTTTGCTGCAATTGCTCTTTTTTACCCATTAGAGTCAGTATCTGATAGAACATCTTTGTGAATCGGATTCTCGCGTACAGAGCTAATCCATCGTTGTACTGAAAATCACAAAAGTATTCCATTAATAAAATTATACAAAATAAAAAATTTGTTTACCGATCAATTCAATTTATTTGTTTTAACTAAGATTTTTATGACTTTTTATATTAAAAATTTTCGTTTAAATAAAAAATCAAAATCAAAAAATCTGACTTGACTCAAATAAATTTTATTTTAATTAAAAAAATGCAATTTTTACAAAATTTTGAAGAAAATCTACACCTCTCTCTCAGTGTCTTCATCAACAGGTTTTATCCGACTCTTTCTATGTAATTCTTCTTCCACTTCCCGCAGCATCGACATTGTTTTCTGCTCGGTGATGTCCTGCTGCAATCGATATCCATACATAACACTCTGAAAGTCCTCCTCCTCGAACACCAACGCCTTGTTGATACAGTCCCGAATGACGTCAATGATTTTGTAAACGGCGTAGCAGAATGTCTTTAATGTTTTATCTACAATTTGGCTAGGCTGATGCAGGTATAAATTGGTGAAGACAGTCTGTGCTAAACTGTGCCCCTCGAGCCAGGAGACGATGCACGCGTACGTGCAATCGATAATCCCAATTACTTCTGCTGGCGTCAGGTTGTCAAGTTTGACAGCACCGGAGTCTACAGCCTGCTGGAAGGTGTAGGGCTTGTTGTTGCCGCGATTGCACAGCATGCCTGCATCCATTTTCGGATCCATCATCTCGATGGCAGACATTGCCTCGAAGAGACCGAACATCTCATCGTGTAGAAGTTCGCCTAACTCCAAACCTGAATAACAAGGATTTATTATTAGCCTTGAGTTACAGTGAAAAAAATAAAAAAGATTAGGACTGTATTGCATTCTAATTATTTTCTATTGCTTCCAACTGACTTTATAAAATAACTGAAGTAGGGTAAAAAAAAAACCTTACATATTCAGATATAATGAATAGTAAAAGAACCATAGATGTGACAAATGGTTTTTCACATTTTGTTTGATTTGATTGCATACATTTGAAATTTATGAACCTTATTTTAGCAGTTATGTTTTACTGATGAGTTGAAGGAGAATCTTGAATTTATATTTCTATTGATTATTAATTCGTACATTGAAGGGCAATAAATCTGAAGAATAAAATATCAGAACGTTCAATAAAATAAGATAAACGTCCAGAAAAAGAGTATAAAACGACCGTGATCTCGTCGCATCCAATCTGCTTACAATATGAAGTATTTCTGGTATATAAAAGTCTGATGCAGTTTGAAAGGTGTGACTTTTTAGTTTTGATTTACAATTTCCTATCACAACTTTTCAAACTTTAACTGGGCAAATGTTTATTTCAAATAGAACTTGATAACAACAAATATTTCTCAGATATCAGCTGGAAACTTATATAGGTCAACCGTTTTCATAATACAACACATGTTTTTGCTCTGACCTGGTATTAATAATGGAATACCGAAGAATGAAATGAAACAATTTAGTGAAAAGAACTTTCGAATCATATCAGTATCTTATACTTTCGCAATAAATAAATATCTTCAAAGAAAATGGTTTTTGATGAAGCTGAAAATTGTTGCTGAGAAATCAATAAGGGCTTACTTCTTATAGAATCAAAGAACTCTTGAGTAATCTCGACCCAATTATAGGAAAGCTGGTCAAACCTGGAATAAACAAAAGTGGTGTTAATTTTGTGTATTTCTTTCTAACTTTATACAAATCAGTACAATCATCTGGGTCATAAAGCATTTATTTCTACGTTTCTCTCACAAAAACAAATAATTAAATTTCTTTGCAATAAATAAATATAGTCCATAATAAATATTCTAAATTGGATTGGGACCCATTTGTATATAAAGATATCAGGCAGGTATTACGAAGTTTGCAAAAATGAGGTAAAAATGACAAAATTAAATCCGAAAAAAATATTTCCAAAATTATAAGCGAAATGCAGAACATAACTGATATTCATAAAATCAGTTTTCATTAGAAATTACAATAATTAGATATTCTGATGACTGAAAAATAAGAATATTAGGAAAAACATCTTAGAACTAATGACTTACTGAGGTTCCTTTTCTTCATTCATCTCGACTCTCGTTCTCGAAAAATCACGATCCATAATTTCTGTTCCCAATTTCTGCTGCTGACTGAACAACTCTCAGACCACTTAATCCACAGACGCAGATGTCAGCACTAAATCGTCCTGCTCATTTGGATAGCTGCGAACAAAAATTTGTTTATTTCAAAACCCAGCCAAAATCTGGCACTGTCGTCAACCGAGAGCGAACCCCCAATTTTCCACCAGTCGCACCTCCCAAATTGGCCAGGAAAATGCGACGACGAAAATTTGAATCGCTCTCGGTCACTCGTTGAGATTGAACGGCAGACGTTTTGCCAAATTATCAGTGACACCAACTCACCCTCGAATTTAAGGTTACGTCCGGCCTTGGATCGCAATTTGATTATCCGCTGCAATTGCTCTCCAGCATTTGATTACGATCTAAATAAAATCTGCCACTTGTCAACAAATATATCTCACATGCTATGCTATATTACAACGAATTTCCCTCCTCAAACCTGCTCGCCATTTTCGCACTCCAAACTGTCACTTGACTGTTCCGCTTCACACTCGATGTTACGAGATGAAGATGTAACATGCAAGATAAGGATGTATTGCTCGCAGTGCCTCTGGCGGAGTTTAGCCGAACTATCAGGGTAACTGCGAAATCGCTTTAGTACTTGGTGCCATCTGTCCAACAAATGAAAATTAAATAAATTCAACAAATTATTTCATCAGAAATTACTGTGAATTCGTTTTTACCTTCCGTTTTTTTTTTAATTTTAATTTGTTGTTGTTTACTTTATTAAATCTGATATTACAGAATAATATTGAGAAACAATATTAGATTTAATATTAAATCTAAAATATACTTTGTTGAACAATAATGCGTCGGTAATATGGGCACCGTCGTTACCGACTGATTTTTCCTTCTCAACTTCCTTCGCGCTCGTAATCAAAGGCAGATGTCGTTAGAGTCGCTTTCCGCGTGTTTATAGAATAACCGCTGAAGAAATGTTTGTGCTTTAAGAAGTCGTCCTTGTCTTGAAAATAATTTTAATTGTTGTACATAATAGATATAAATAAGTACCGTGCTGCCGTCGGTAATAGGGCGGATTAATCGAGTGACATGACTTCCCAGGACTCGCCACCGAAAATGCGCGACCTGCAGCTTCCCATTAGCAGGGTCAAGACCATTATGAAAAGTTCGCCGAATGTCGAGACAATCGGTCAAGATGGTTTGCATTTGGTAGTGAAAGCTACGGTGCGTATTGTTGACAAGTCGCGGCGCAAGTGGTCGGCTCGCGGCGCAACCGGCGAGCGAAAAAATATTCCGAAAGCGGCGCTCGACGTTCGAGCGACGTTACGCTTGTTTTTAAAATTACGCGCTTTTGTTTATTTGTTTGCTCGGGAACGCAAACTTCGCTTTCCCTTTTTCTGCCATTGCATTCGCGCGTTAAATTAAATTATGGGCGGTTGTTTAAAAATAAAAAAATAAAAAAAATTTAAAACACGGTTGAATAAAAATGAACTGAAGCGTAAAGTTTAATTAAAGGGGAATATGTTGAATTAAATGACGTTCGGAAATGACAGGGTGGTATAGTGTTTTAACCCTTATTGTTGTTTTGAGGGAAAAAGAGTTAAGTAACATTTTTTTTTAATTTTTTAGAAAATTGCGTTTTCATTTGGTAATGTTGAAAAACTGTTATTTGATGCAATTTTTTGTTTAGATGAAACATTAAGTAGACTGTTTTTGGGAAAACAGTCTGACTCGTTTTTAGCATGAAACTCTTTGTAGGAGGGTATCTATGAAACTGTACATTCATATTTTAATTCAAATTACTGATGGGTAATTTAAATTAAAATATGAATGATCGAAAATTATAAAACATGTAATAAAAACTCAAGTCTCTTTAAATATTTATTGAATATATATAAATATATATTCAATAAATATTTATGCTCAATGTAACTGGTTTTATTTTTGTTTTAAATATTTATGCTCAATGTTTTTTGTTAGATGTAAAATTTTATTGAAAATTACTATAGTGTGCGATGAAAAGAAAGAAGAAGGAAGAAATATATATGAATGAATGAAAACCAAAACCAGAATGAAATGATATGCACATAAATGTAAAAAAAATACAATTTTCAATGATAAAACTTCTAAGCAATCTAAAATAGTGACTGATTATTTCTTTCAAACAATGTTATAAAACGTGGAAATTTATTTATTTTTTATATAAATGGTCATTAGCTTAAACAAAAAAAACTGTTATTTCATTTCGCACAATTTACACTAGACATAATTAGTTAAATGTCTCTTTTTTGGGAGAAAGTTAGTTAAGTTTCCATTCAAAATGGATATAATAATCTAAATGCAAAACTTTTTTGATTAATACTTGCGTTTACTTATGGTTACCTTAACTCTCTTTCCCTCAAATCCGCATATACACATAAGAAGTCTGAATAAAAATTCAATAATAAAATTCATTCCAACAGGAACTATTTATACACCACTTCGCCAAGGAGGCATTTTCGCAAAGTGCAACACCTCCGAACTGCTTGGACTACAAGCAGTTAGCTGAAGTGGTACAAACAAACGACACCCTCGAGTTTCTCCGGGAGATAATGCCGCGGAAAATCACGGTGCGGCAGTTCAAAGAAATGATGGCCCGAAAGAACGCGGAAAACTCGTCAGATTCCGAGAGCGACAGTCAGTCAGACAGCGCTGAGTCCGGCTCGGAATCGGGCTCCGAGGAGGATGAGGACGAGAACATGGAAAACGGCAACTCGTCAGACAGCGAGGAGTCCACAACGAACAAAGAAAACGGCAAAAGCGATTCCAGCGATAAGAGCAACTCGTCAAGCGAGAACAGCAACAGCGACAGCGAATAGAACTGAGCGATTCGAATGTAGAGTGTAAAAATGAGCGAGTGTGCGAGAGCGAACGATTTTTCGTATCATTTAAGATTCATTGACTATTCGCCGATCTATTTATGATTCGCATTTTTGAGCTTTTTCACATGTAAATGTCTTTCGCGAATAAAGAGTGGTATTATTTCCTATATAGCTTCCTGCAACATTGTTATTCCATGATTTTTGAAAGAGGAATACAATATTATCTTGGTTACCGGGTTTGTTTATTTATAGAAACATCACTTTTAAACCATAATTTTAAATTTTAGCGCTGAGTTGGGGTGCAATTTTTTTCTCAGGAAATTTGAACAAGGGATTAGTGAGTTACAATGCTCGATCCTTTATTTACAAACGTTGATTTCACAGATGGGTTTGCTTTAATTGTAAAAAAATACCAGTGTACAGTATGTTATAGTAACTTCTTGCGTATCAATCGCGTACCTGCACTTACACCCGATGAAAAATCGTTTTCGAAAACAGGGGTTTAGTTCCGGTGTTTCTGATTGCTTTGTTTGCGGTTTTATTTTGTATCATTGTACTCTGACCGTGAAAAGGAGTTGCTTTCAGTCACCGACACACGTCACTAAAAAAATAGAATTTATTTGTTCCTCCACAAATGTCTGAATCACCGTACTATTACAACTGCTTACAATACCGTTATAGAGAGGTGTTATTATAAAAAGAGCGGGGAAAAGAACTTAGGAGTAATATCTACATCATGCACGATAACGGTGACCGTCGGCAATAATTGTCAAAAGGTTCCAGGTTAATGTTGGTCGCTTGATCATTCTCGTAAAATCGAGAATTTGTCATCATTAATTGCCACGGATAGAAAAGATAACAGCGAAGAGTTATATAGCGCGATTTTGTTTTTCTCTCGTTTCAAAGCTCAGCTCTTTTCTTTGTGTATTGAACAAAAGGTTTAGTTTCGGCGAAACTAGCACTGCCTTGACAGCACCGCTGGCCTTAACAGGCGCAGTCGCAGGCACAACGACGAACGCGCTTCTCACGACGATGGGCGGCAAATGGCTCAGGAACCGAGCGCACGGATCGAGGCTGCACATCTGTAACATTTTTTTATCATTCAATTTTCTGGTCTGTTAAAGATAGACAATTTAATTTAGAAGGCCCTAGAAAGAAAATCTGAAATAAATCACTGGAAAAAGTCTGTCACTCCCATATTTATAATATTCCAGACTTCTTCAGAGTTCTTAATGGGATGCAAAATGGATGTCAGAGAAATTTAATCTTTTGCAGACTTTTTGCAGAGAATTATTTTCATCGATATTTAGGGATTTATTTCTAAAACGGGGATAACAGGAAAGCGTAACTTACAATGCGGACGGTTTTCCTCGTCAGTTTCATCTCTGTGTCTCTGTTCCATAACGACATGATTTTGTTGGTGTTGTCCTTGGTCCTGTTCCTCATTATGTTCTGCAGTGTGAGCACCAGAAACCTCAGCCCGAGCTTCCACTGGTACCTCGATCGACTCAACTTGTCTCAGGGGCATGGAAAACCTGGTGATTGGAATTGCTCGGCCTTCTACAACCTGGAAGACAGACAATAATTACACATTTGTCTGATATAAGTTATCAGTAAAGGAAGAGTAACACATTTGGGACTAGAAACACTACCAACCTGGTGAATAATTCGCCGAACCTCAGCTGGAACAGGGAAAGATCTCTCGACTTCGTCACCTTGGTCTTCAGGACCGGGGAAAGGTTTCACTTCTGGCTGCTGCTCTTCAGAACCTTCGCGTTGCTGACGTCCTTCGATGTTGCCATGTTCCAACAGGTTTCTCACTTCAATTGGCAGGGGGAATGGTCCCAATGGAATTGGACGAGCATCCTCAGGGAAGGGTTTGAACTCCTGAATATTCTGAATGTAGAAAGGGAACATACGTCCAGTTAATATTGCCCCAAATCTATCTTTCTAGTTTTCTTTCAGTTTAAATTTAATAGGATCCTACCTCACGTCTGTTCTCTTCCGACATCTGCACAGGGAAAGCTCTGGCTTCTCCGGTGATATGCTGGATGATGTTCTTAATTTCCAGGGGAACCTGCTGGATGATTCGACGGATTTCGATGGGAATGCCTTGGAATGGAGACCTGGGTCTCTCTTCCGAGTTAGGTTGTTGGGGTACCATGGGAGGTCTTTGCTCGGTAGGAACTGGAGCCAACATCTGGGGAGCTATTCTCTGGTGTTCCCGGGGAGAGGGAGGTGGGGGTGGCATCATTCCAGCAGTTTGATCCCGGGTGTAGATGTCCACCGTTGGATTTTCGTGCTGGTAGTTGACGGGCATCTGTGCATCCTGGCGCAAATCCTGGGGCATGGGCGGTCTCATACTGCGGAGGGAATCCATGGGGAAGTGGCGAAGTTGGATAGGAATCTGACGCATTTCCACCTGTGGAGATATTATTCTTAGATCTCCGTTGAGAAACTCCTTTAAAATTATTAGATCCGTATGAAAAATTGTAAAAATATGATGGAGACCATTAGAGTCTACTTCGAGAAGGAGATACCGTTTGATTCCAAACTTGTACCAACAGTCCTATTTGGTATTTTTCTTCAGGTCTGTCAAGTTGACCGTAGAAGATAACCAAACTGAGTAAAGGAATTCTAGTTTATGTAGGACAATGAGTATCTTCACATGGACATAAAATGTTAAACCAAATAAACTTGAAAGTACTTGTGGGCTTGCGACTGGAGTCTGCTGCTCCTGGTTTTGTGCGTTATTCATGCGAGGTGGTCTCATTTCCACGGTGATTTGGGGCAGGTTGCGCAACTCGGGTGGGAGCATTCCGGCGGGTATGTGGTTGAGTCCACGAGCGTCACTCAGTGGCAGTTGCTGCATGTCGGGCACCTGGTACTGAGTGTTGACCTGGTAGTGGTTGTAATTGGGCGCTTCTTGGGGCTGCACGGGGATCTGCACGGTACCCAGAGGAACGATGATCGGAGTCAGCATTTCCGGGTCTTGCTGACTGTAAAACCATACAACATGACCACTACTAATCCAGAATCTCCATTCAAACTCCTGACTTGCAAATTCTTAACATTCTATCTCTTAACATAATTTACATCTAGGAATCTCATTTATCACAGTCCAGCGTCTGACTCACTCTTGGTGTGGGTTTCCGGCTTCGCACAAGATAGCCACGCGTTCGCCGCTCATTCTCTGGAATCGTTGAGGATCGGTGGCGTTATCCAGACGGTTATCCATCGCGCCATCCATGACCTCATCAGCTCGGCGGTGCTCGACGACACAGGAAACTCGGCTTCGCGCTTGTTGCATCAGGGCCTTGAGGAAACAGAAAATGATTAGAAAACCAAGTTTCCAATTTTTTGCTCCTCATCCTATTTAAAGTTTTCCTCGTTCTGACATTGATCACTTCCAGAACAGTTGCATATATCAGTAGTCATATCGGTATCAAATGGAATCCCATATGGTGAGATATTCCACGTAGGATATCAGTTATTATTGAGTGTCATATGACTTACCAGTTGTATACCACCTGAAATGGAATTCCATTACCACAGATTGACCACATAGAATACCATTTGGGATACCTCTTCATCATATGGAAAATTCACATGAGTTTGGTATCCCATATGGTTTCTTTAGCCGTTTTATTTCTATTCTATGTATAATAGATGATTGTTTATAAATAACTCACTCCAGCAATGTCATCAAGATCGAGTTGCAGGGGAAGTTTGATGTGAACTGGAGGGAAGTCGTCGTCATCATAGTCATCCTCCTCGTCATCATGATCCCCATTTTCGTTATCAGTTTTTCGACCCTCATTTTCCTTCAGCGCCTTACCAGCCTTCTGCGAGGCTTCCTTCTTCGTGATCGAAGACTCGGACAAGCTCTGCAGATTTTCTTTGGGATCTATAGCTTCCTACAAGCAAAATAGACCAATGTTATCACCAACGCCAAATCCGACAAACCTTTCCATTAACATTTCTCTTCTTTCAATTTCCTCAACAGAACGAAACCCTCAGCGATTTCTTTGTAGGATGTTAGTAGCAATATTTTCTGCTCGCTTGGACCAGAAACGTCAAATTAGTTGGGATGCAGCTAATTAAGATAATTGATTAAGAGGAATGAAAACCGACCATAACGTGACTCTTCGTTACGTGTTGGAAGCCGAGTTTTCAAAATGACGCACGACGTGGTGCAATCGCGACTCGCGTTTTTTCGTGCCATAATTCTCGTTTCAAATGTTTTAGATGCCTTGGAATTGATAGTCGCGAATATACCAATTTTGCAATTCCGTAATCGCGGGAACTGGTATTGTTTCAAAAATATGGCTTCCGACACACATCCCATTAGAAGCGCTGTTTCGATGCACATTATGCAGATTTTTATCATAAACTAGATCGTAGTGCGCGCTTCGCCCGCGCGCAGATTGTATCTTTTATTTATTAGTAGATACGCTCCGCGCTGAGGCACGTCTCCTTATCATTGCACATAGAGATCCAAATGGGTACTGCAGATGATTCAGCATTTGCCGCTTATGCATCACTTATCGGGAGAAAGATAATCGCTAGGTGAAAGTTACACATTGGGAATGGTTATCAATGGAACTTTATAGCTCTAAGCTCCGATTGCGCGAGTTTAGGTTCCGTTATCGGTTCCACGTTGGTTCAACGTGGAAGAGTTCCCTTCACCGATTTAACTGGATTTTGAAAGATGTCGTTAAGATGAAGCGTTTCTTGGTTAAGAAGACTACAGTTTCTCAGACTAAGAACAAAGGAAATGTATGAATTTTTTGAGGAAGAGAGGAGAAATTATGTCATGGAATACAGGAGAGGCTATCAAAAAACAGGATTTAACTGTCGGCATTCAATGTATATTATGTAACGCGAATTAATTTAGGAAACACTCCGTGACTTCCTTTTCAGATACTTGATACGACTTCATTGTATCTCCTTTCGTTCAACGCATCTTCCATGTTTCCTCCGACTTATTATCTAACTTTATTCAGGTGAATATTTTTACGACGAAAGTCCATTCATCGGACGTGAAATGTTTCGTTTCTACTCTTTAAGTGTTGACAGGAAAGATGAGACAATCTGGATTTTACGTAGAAGCAATTAACGTATTCTGTGCTGAGAAAAATATTGTATGCGTCTAGAGAGGAGGAAGTTGTTTGTTGCTCTAGAGGTCCAGACAGTGAGGTGTTTTAATAAAAAGGTGCTGTTACATCATTTATTAGATATACATTAAATGAAGTTTTATTTGATGAATAAGTTTGTGAAAAGTTTTTTAGTTGTAGGACTCTTCAAGAGTTTTTTGCAGAAGTTTCAAAACATCTTTCCAACTTTTTACAGATTTGAAGTGTTTTCCAGGGTTTTATTGATAGATATATGAAAATATATGTTAGAAAACCATCAGATTAAAAAAACTTTGAAACTGTCTACAAATTATGGTAGAAAATGTCTATAAATTAAATATTTTTTCACGCAACACAGTGAGCCAAATCGGAACTAAGAGTTTCTAATTAAGAATTTCGATACCGACTATACCTATCACCCAAAAAGCGTCACCGAATTCAGTACCACTGTTCCCTCTTATTGTTCTCGCGCTCATAAACCGCTGCACGCTTAATGAAGACTTTCTTCATCGCTCTCTAATCCTCCCGTGCAAGTCGCGCTTGGTACGTCGCGACGAATCGACGCTATTCCGCGAACAAGTTTCGCGCTCCAGTGGCGCGGTTGCGGTGGTCAGCCGGTGCGCGTATTGTCTCGGTTGGGTCTGCGCGCCGGGCACCGCTTCACTTTCACCGCCACCACGAGGAAGACGACGCAGCGCGCGGCTAATCATACATGCACGCGCGCACCTATCGATTTCGCGTGCATTGCTTTCGACTTTCCGATGCCATTTTGTAACCCGTTTGTCATTCGCCGCGGCAAACGGCGTACAGTTACACGTCTGGCCGCAAGCGGAATAATGATTGGGACGCTGACCAGGTTGAAAAAAGTGTCGGAACGGTTAGGTGGGTGTGGAAACGGAGAGGTTTGCGGTGAAAAACCGCGGAACAATCAGTGGGACTGGATAGCGGTGCAAATGGGATTTTAGAATTTTTGAAGATGTAATAAAATGTTATATTTGCATAAAATTTATAAACATTGCTATCAGCGTACAATGTATAAAAAATCAGTGTTGGTGTAAAATATTTTATTTTTTTATTTTATTATATTTATTTTGTTAAAAATAATTATTTAACAAACATTTAATTCAAATTTAATATCGATTTTACATTTATATTACATTTTTGTATATAATAAAATGTAATACAAATCAAATTTTATTTGCTAAATCCCTCTTTATCCAGAATGACATCATGATGTACGTTACAGATATAAACATCGACAATGGACTTCCCATTCAAAAACCGTTCGTACATGCAAATTAAAAGGCCTTCATTTTTAGTGCCTCGCTTTACAACGAACGGAAACGTAATCCGTTCCGCGGTAACAACTGCGTAATCGCATTACCCGAAACATACGTGCCTCGACATTTCATGTCAAACCGATTCGTCGCAGCACTCGCTTTGGAACTAAAACCTGAGAAATACCTGAGAAAATGCGAAAGAACCACGTACGTTTATGAAATAATTGGAGTAAGTCAACAAGCGCTGAAACGCTGATTGAAGATTAAGGTGAAAGACAATGCATTTTAAGGAGTGACCGCCAAGCGCATACAACCGAGTTCGTGCCAACGCATCTTCAAGATTAACTTTCTACCATATCGCACGTCCATTCAAAACGAAATCAAAACAAAAAATGCCAACGCTAAAAGCGCGTTTTTACATTTTCTAACTTTTACCTCCAAAGTTCGACTTTCCAATCGCACAATTTGGTTTGAAATTGAAAAGCAGACCGATTCGTCGATTCGATTTAAAATGATTGGATTATAAAAAAAGATGAAAAATCGTACAGTTAAAGTTGACAGCGAAAACAGTTAGTTTATCACAGAACTGAGTGGTGATGAAATAATTTTTTTTGCAAATTGAAGCGGCTTATTACACCTGTCAGTTCTGTTTTCCAAATTGCCCAATTACATTCCAATCAAATTCAATCAGTTCAGACAAAAACTTTTTTCAGACTAATCATACACAGAATCGATTACCGGTGAAAATCTCGGGCAGAATAAATCGATCATTCGTCTGGTTGTCAACACGGAGAATAGACGACAAAAGTGGGGGAAGGGATTAGAATAAAACGGAGCGTAATGACTTTCTCTAAACGTTTGCATTTTTAGAGAAAACCGGCGAGAAAATTCGCAGCCGATAATTATTGGAGTTGACTTTCACTGAAAACTAATTGACTTTGAAAAATAATAAAACTTTCGTCGACGCCCGGGATAATGATGCGGTAGAAATAAAAAATCGCGACCGACGATAAAGCATGAATTACGATCGAACCGGGCCAATTTTCCGCTGCGGTCGAGGGAATGAATTCGCGGTGAAAATGCAGTTTTTTTCACACGGGATCGTCGCATCGAGGAAAGAAACGCGTGACGGAGTTGCGCAATGACACGCAAAAACGCGACAAGTCCGGGATCTTAACAGTGATTGACTTGAATCAGGAATTGCACTTTCCTGACAAGTCGGATTTGCTAGGAACGTAAAAAGTGACTTAGAGCGAGTGACTAATTCGAAGCTATTCGACTGGATTTGAAGGACGCTTTTGTTTCCTGGTAAATAACGTAGCGTTATGTTCGAGCATTTTTGTAAGGACGCAGTGTTTCGAAATTGTCGTTTTTTATCATTAATAATCTGGAAAAATGTTCGGTTCAATTTATATCGTATAATTCGGCATAATTTATTGAATTGATGTATTTATAATTGGTGTTGGACTAAGTGATGGATGGATCTTGTTTGACAAATGATTGACTAATTTTACTTGAAATACTGTTTTTCTCATTTAAATAAGTGGAACTTAGCGATGATTCATGATTTCGAAACAGTTCAAAAATTAAACTATTAAATTAAAACTAAATAACAGCAAGTGAAAATGTTTCATTTTTTCCACGTATTTTTTGTCAGCTATTTTTTCCATAATATAGGAAATGAGTCGTTTTCAGATGTTGTGCCTAGTGAAATATATTCCTTTTCAACTTCTATTTTTGGTAAATATTTGAAAAAAAAACTTTTGAACCTGAAACCTAATTATTTTGAAAAAATAACACAAATTTTAACGCTTTGGAAAAATGCATACGTTTTGCCAATCATGTAAGACATTGATATCAGTACTGTAATACCAGACAGTGATTGCAATAATAAAAAATTCTGCGAATAAATTATTAGAAAGGTAGCCTGTGACGTGCGTCTGACGTTTGCCGAGCGAAAACGCGTGTCAATGACCATAATGGAAACGCACGAGCAATCGTCATTGTTGTATCACGACGCTATGTGAGTAATCGTTTGTGGGAAAACATTCTACTGTAAAAGAGACTGATTTGGTACAACAATCTTGGATTTCAATGGACAATTATTAAGGTAAATGGCACCTATGGTTTCCAGACGCGTTAAAAAAATAATGAACAGAGGAAGTCGAAGCCATAAGGAGTTATGTATTGTTCGCCTATCCATCTCCCACCATTAATTGATCCTGCAATTCGAACGAAATCGCTCGCTGTTAAAATTATGCCAACGAAAACAAAAATTCCGCGTTTTTATTTGCAAATTATTACTGTTAGCGCAATTCATCGAGCATAATGGAGTTTGTATTTGGAATTGAATTAGTTTGTAATTTTGCAAAATTACAGATAACAGCGCAATTACTATTTGCTATTCATACCCATAGTGTACTGTTATGATAATGATCCCAACATTATTTTTATGTACTACAGTGTAGCGGCTTCCGGTAATTACCAGGTAAATGTACATTTGGGATATATTGATAAAAGCATACGGTATGGAATTACTTAGATTAAAATACAACATTTGCGTTGCCTTAATCAAGATCGTTTACTCACGCTTATATAAAGTTTACGGTCATCAATTTATTATCTGAAATCACAAACGGTTTATTGTAAAATTTCCCTGTAAAATAACTTTCTCCTAAAAATGCCTGCGAGGGAAACTATATTATGCAAAATTTGACCCTTCAAATTAAAGTCTTTGCCCATATAGCAGTCAGTGAATAGGTCAGCCGAGTGAATGGAGTAATTAAAATGTAACGAATTGCCATTGTAAAAGCAATCACAAAAGCCGTTTAACATCCATCGTCAACTTTCATAATAAAATCATACAATTAGCAATTTCGCAAAATATAAATCCCGAAAAAATCGCCATAAAACTCGACAATTTTAATGTCCAAATCAGCCAGCGACTAATATAATTTTACAATATTACATAGGTTACATATCTACAATGTTACATAGACAAGAAATATACTGAGAATATTTTAGGCATATACTGGAATGAAAATATATGTTTCCTATATATCATTATATTCCTACTTTTGCAAGAGAGGCGTTTTCCCAGTAATTTAGAAACATTGGAGATATATTCCCATGATATTGCAATAACTGGAATTATATTTTAAATATATTGGGAATATTTTAGGAATATAATGGTAATATATCCCTGCATTTACTAAGGATTTCCTGTATTACTGCAAATCATTTTCACAAATGACGCCAATCTCCGATATTCTGTTACAATACAATGACTTTTCTTTTTCTCAGCTCGTCTCGGATTAATTCGCGCGCGTGCTTTATTTGTCCCGTGTCAATCATTTTAATAAAACGATTGTCTGGCATCACACAAACGAATCGTAATTTGAAGTAATTTCATGTCTTTGTCGACTGAAAGTCAGGTTTAAACGTGCAGTTGCAAAGGCTTTCTTTAGAAAACGCACTTCCCCTTGTTCCCTGCAACGCTACTATCAATTAGTTGAGGCATTATGACAGATAATCACCGTTTTAAGTAGCGCGGGCACAACAGACGTACGCAATTCTTTAAACCAACGTAATAAGAAACAACTTATTCCGTTTTTTTCTTGTTTGCTCAATGGCGCTCGCTTTTTGGACCGTTCCCGGTGATATTCAGCGGCCGATGGAAAACGGGAATTACCCTCGCGGGTAAAATTTCGTGCCAATGACTCAGGCGCGCTATTAAATCGAAAGTACCGCAACCGGTCGCTTGCAGCCACAAAAACGATCCGGAAATCGAGCAATCGCATTTTTCAGGTTCACCGACACGATATTATTCATTTGTCGATTATTCAGCGAAACTTCAGCGAACGACGTTTCATCTATTTTTTCTTGTTATTTCTTTTTATAAATGAGCCGTTGTAGAAATAAATATTCTGAAAAACTCTGAAAATTATTCTGAAAAATTCTGAAATAATCTGAAAAACTAACAGTTCCAATTATAAT
>JABFPB010000030.1:0-75888 GCA_022817645.1 Ceratoteleas bidentatus
GCTGGGTTATTATTAAAAGGTGTAAAAATTAACTTCTGAATAATAAAACAAAAAGACCCTAACTCCGGGACTCCAGATTTGAAGAATCACCTTAAACCAGAGTTTTCAATTCGGTAACTGACTGATAAAGTTTGTAAACAATTAAGAACTATTGTTTGTTTTGTTATTTTAAGTTCTATTGACTTGATTGAGCACTATTTACAAGTAACAAATGAATGAAAAGAAATATGTTATCAATGTTTATTGCTATCGATAGATGGAAAAGATGTGCCATTTAAAGGTACTGGGTAGGCTTATAGTGCATAACTTTTCATAAATAGTATTCCATTGGAATCCTATGAAATTCCTGGTGCATGTTCATAATAAGATTGCTATGATGAAACGCTATTGGCCTTGGGCTAGGGTGAAGATGAGTCAGTATTGGACTGCAAGATTTAGATAATATTTATTTACATAAATTACATATTACATTTAATTACGGTTTGCACGAAGAAGTTTAATTTTAAAGAAGTTTTAAAGAATAAAATTGCTTTGACAGAATACACTTATTTAACAATTCATTGTTAAAAAACAGTGATTTCTATTTTTAAAGATGGAGAAAATCATAGAATGGGTATTAGTTGGAAAATTTATTAATTTACTGTACAGCTAGGCATTTGGACTAAAATAACTTTAAACAATCAAACCAAAGTAACTGGCATGAACTGAACAATATTTATAGCTAGATAATACGTTTCCCTTATGAATTTTACTTCAGCTTATTTTGCATATTTGAAACCGGAACTTCTACATGTTTGCATAATGTGAACCATGATTGCGGAATGAATTATGCATTTATAATAGTGTACAAAATTTACGCCAACATAATAAATTTTAATTTTTCCTGTTGTACCATATAACTTTTCAATTCAGCTAACTGCCTGGACAAATATTTACAATGAAAAGATTACAATATTTTAACATTCACGTAAGATTTAAATTGTCTATTCGTCTGCAATCCTAAATACCTTCTTCCAAAATTTGGAACTCAAATTTCAATGCACAAGTCTGCATGAATTTGCTGCTATTTTTTCTAAATAAAAGTATGTCAATCCATCATCTAATCAAAACGACTATTTTTAATTACTCTTCTTAATTTATTTCACACTTCTTCTATTGCTTTTCAATCTTATCCAATTTATCCAAACACTTCCATTTGACATCAACATTTCAATCACTATCCACTCACTCTATCCACCCAAGCAAATAAAATCATAATTACCTGTTTGTTTAATGCCGCAGGTAAAAATCCATTGCATCCAAACCCAGGTATTTAAACACAATATTGCGGGTTTGTTAAGTTTTCTTCACCTCCATTTTGAATGCAACAAGTTGCACATTCCAAATATGCAACTAAATAAATAACCGATTGTCTCGACGCTTCGCGACTCTGCACTGCATTTATGCACTCGCGAAACGATAATTGATGTTCTTACAATGTTCATCCACTAATTCAGAGTAACCGTAAATATAACGCCAGTTCTGGAGATGTAAATAGCACACTCAGTTCTTCATAACTCTCACAATGCTTGACATGGAGTTTACTACTACTGTCACCATTTCCATATATGTGTGTGGTTATAGACCTCACCTTTTCGTGAGAATATAAAAATATGGCTCGCAGGTGAGGCTAGGTGGAACATGTGAAAGTATACGCTATAAGCTGATCGGCAATACTGTCAAAGTTTTTGTGACGATGGTACAATGAAAAATCAAACGCGAGTACATTCCAGGACCAAATTGTAGTAAATGGTTGAGAAAGTATACTGGGGTGTTGTAATTGTTTCTTATTTTCGCAAAGAGTCGCGTAACTGTAATAACGTTACTTCGGTAGTAAAATGGAGAATGTTGTATGACGAAAGGCAGTGGGAGTTTTAACAATGATTTTAGTTAGTACATGTGAGGAATTGTAAGGTGGTTTCAATTTTATAGTTATTCAAAGAGGAATTATCAAAGTTCAAAGGGTAATGAATTTAATAGGATTGTGAATGTGTGGGGAAATATATTTATCTTTGTGTGTCATTTATTTATGAGGATGTATTTTTAATTTTTGATGTGGTAAAAGTAAGATAAATGACTTTTTTATATGCTGATGAGGGAAATAATAATTATTACATGTGCGAAGTTATTTAATGAAATTCAACTGCATTTGTGAGAGAATGTTTAAACTTTGAGGTATTTTTTATGTAATGTATTGCATAAAATAAAAACATAAGAAACTATACAAATATAAAAAAAAATATTTGCATAGTTTATTTTGGTTTTAAGTCATTTGTCATAGAAAAATGTTTCCAACGAAACATTTTTCTTCGGTTTTTTCCCGCTGAATCATTTAAACTGTCGGAGATGGGGATTAAGAGCTTGAGGTGGGTCAGTCGAGTTAAAAAAATTTGGGTCGGCGGGGTTGACTTGTGCAATGGGCTGAAATAAGCTGTCTTAAAGTTTGAATTAATTGTACATTTTTTATTTCTTTACCCTGAAAACATTTTATAGCAAAAAAAAATTGTCATGAAAAACTACTAATACTATATAATTTGTCAAATTAGTCTGCTTTGGAAAATAGCAATCGTACAGAATTTAGGATCCACTTTTCTTAAAAATAATCTTCAAAAGAATTCAATATTGATGCTACAGTAATTCAATATTGAATTGCCATACAGATGCCTTTATGAATGCTATTGACTCACTATCAATGTATCTGATATCTTTTGATATGTTATCAATATTGACATAACATTATTTCGAACTTATGTTGATATAATCAAAGAAGTCTTTGTCAGTTAAGATGTGTTGGTTTTCGTTATTTTTTCAATATTATCTATTTACATTAATAAGACACCCTAGTTGAAAAAAGTCCGACATAATTCTGAAATAAATGCTGAAATTTGTTGATTACCACACAAATGTGCCCTCCTCTCTCAAACTGCCTGGACGCCATAAGATTTTAATGTTACATGCTGGTAACTCTTTTTGGCCAAATGTCCAAATCGGCACCTTATTCGCCCGAGCGACTGAGTCGGCATCTTATTCGCCCGAGCGTCTGAAAGTTAGAATCAGAATCTTGTGCTTGAATCGGCACCTTATTCAATGCAAGTTTGAGTTGGCACCTTTTTTAGTGCAAGTTTGAATCAGCACCTTATTCGGACCCAACGCAAGTTTGAGTTGGAACCTTATTCGGACCCAGATATCACATTATTTTCTCCGTTTTCACGTATAAATTACGCAGATACGAAATAATAGTTACATTTTCGATTAAAAAAAGTCCACAAACAGGACGTGATCTCGTAACCTCGAAGTTCTAAGTCCAGTATCTTAACCACTCGACCACGACTTCTGACTATAACATCATTATGGAGATATCACCCTAAACAGCACATACCCGGCAAATCAACTGGAGATTCTTCGAAGATAATTGGAAGACGTAGATTTTCGGGAGATCTCCGGACATTTCCTGGGAGATTTTCCGTAGAATCTCCGATTTCGGAAACTGTGCTGTTATGGCACTTCCCTATGAAAAACGAACGTTTCCTGCAATATCTTAGGAATTTTGAAACAATTTTTTAGGAATTCTTATGAACGTTTAACTCGGGTTATAACAAATGAGATTCATAATGAGTAATACTCTTTATACTGCCGTTGCAGTCAGAAGTCGTCTTGGTCCACTGGTTAAGATACTGGACTTAGAACGTCGAGACTGTATATGGACTTTTTTTTATAAAATTTAACTACCATTTCGAATCTATTTAATTTATAAGTGAAAACAGATTCAATGAAGGCATTGAATCGAATCGCTATGGTAATCTTGACTGTGATGTATTCATATGTCTGAATCATCTTTATACGTCTTAATCGATTTCCACCATGAAAAAAGAAGTTGTCTGTATCAGACAACCACTTGTCTGTATCAGGCAACCACTTATCTAATTCAGACAAATAGTTGTCTGAATTAGTCAACTACTTGTCTGAATTAGACAAATGTTTTCGTCGATTGTAGACAACGATTGTAGATAGTATTCTCTAATTCAAACGAAAGCTGTCTGATTTAGACATTGTCGCTTCTGCATTTTTTTTCATTGCAATTATGTCCAAAAACTTTAAAAATTACGCATTTTTAACGCGTTATTTTTATCAATGCTTTTTCATTACATTTCAACCAACTTTCTGCCTTAATCAGGTGACAAACTCGATTAAGGCAGAAATTAAGGAAGTAACTGTCTACCGTTGACACACTTCTCCCTAGTAAAAGTAAGAATACAATTACCACACAGGAAACATATTCCCATTATACCTTATTTAAAAAAATATTCCCAACATACTTCCAATCCATTCCCATTTTCCTCAGCTCATCACATCTTTCTTATTTACCCTACACCTTCATCTCCAAACTCTCCATTTGCAATTAACAATACTCTCACATACACAATTAAAATTCCGCCCGCGCTTTCAGGTTATCCCGCGGATCGCCGTGACTCTCGCCGCGGATCGCGCGCAAGTGTGCGTTTCGCGCAAACGTATTAAGATGGTTAGTAGATATCGAGTCGGACACTTTCGCGTCTCGGTGCACCCATACCTGTGCGCCTGACACCGACGCGCCAACACAGGTACGCCGCACAATGAGCGGCCCCAAGCTCCGTCGTGTCAGATAATTCGCGACAGTCGCAGATTCCGCGCGATCTGTCCACACCCGCGATTCCGAACTCCGATTCGTCCGCGCCGTCGACTGTCCGTCGTGGAAGCAACGTCGCCGCGGAACAATGCCCCGCCGCGCGTAAGTGGCAGCCTCGCGCGGGCATCCGGAAACGCGCGAGATCCGGAGCATCATTTCGCGGAGTTTGGCGCAGCTTTCCGGGACATCCGTGAGATGACCTTGGAGCCGGACCAAAACAAACAAGTCGACGCAACGCGCTTGTTGAATGTCGTGCCAAAAGCCATGCGATTGTTGAGCCAGTTGCAAGTCGGAGTTGATTGTTAGAGGCGACAGAATGCTGGACTTGTTGGAGGAAAGCAGCCCGGATTGTCTGACGATGTTGAACGACAAGATCTGTTTTCAGTTGGACGCGAGAAATTTCGGGGAACGGGACGGGAGGGGTAAGAAAATCTGTAAAATCTTGGGGGAAATGAGAGGAAAACGATTGGGTTTCGAGATGAATTTAGATGTATATTATACATATGTTAGATGGATATTTATACATAAAATAGATATATACATATGTATGTATATTATACATATACTAGATATTTACAAAATTTATGTTCTATCTGGGATCTACATTTTCGATTCGTTTTTGCCTTGAATTATGTAACGGGTGAACGCATTCCGTTTTGGGAACTCCGCTTGCTTTTTCAAGTGTGGAAATGAAAAGAATAGAAGCTATGTTTATGGGAATGTAAATAGAGGAATTGAATGAGAATAAATTCTTTTAGAAGAATTAAAAATTGAAAATGTAACTGTGTAATTGAAATCTTTTTGCCGAGGAGTTCAATTTTGGATTCTCATTTCTGTTTGTTTCTATGGAATATTTCTTGTAGGGAAGGCGGAAGTCAATGGTCGGGGAACAGTCGAAGGGGATTTGATGAGTGACCGGGAGATGCTGCAACGGATGTTGTTGTTTTCGAAGGACATGCAGAAGGATATGGAGGATGTCATATCACAGCTGCAGACACAGATTATTAGTTTGGTGTCTGGCTATAAAGTGTTGAAGAGCAAAAATACTCTTTTGGAGTATAAGTTGAAGACGATGAACAGTGAGAATGTGTGTAAACATTGCAGGAAGAAGAAGTACCTAAAGGACAAATGGGCGAAGAAACACGATCATTCCAGTCGTTTGGAGGTAATTTTGGAGAAATGAGAGAAACAAATATCCAGTTGAAAATGTCTAGATGCATATAAGTACATCAGAATCATAGATATAAAATGAATTTGGATTTATATATGGATTAAATACTAAATCCTCCAAATTAAATAGTTCTAATTAGTCCGAATGGACTTTTGAACTTTTTTAACTGGGTCGGTGTAAAAACAAAAGCTTTGCATGACTGTTTGCTGAAATTTGTTGCAGGAATTCGCGTCAGATAAACTGACGACAGAAGTGAGCTTACCATCTCCTCCGCGACTCGATCCACAGTTGTTAGTCAAGATATCGAATATATTGTCGCAGAGCGAAAACTTCTTGAAGCCGGTCGAGCAAAGTTTGACAACACTGCAACTTAAAATGCAGAAATACCAGGTCGATAACGATTTTGAAAGCAATCGGTTATCGATGTCAAGTGATTACGAAAATGAAAGTGATAATTCGTTTTCTTCGGCCAATTATTATTCCATTTAACATTTTTAATATGTGCATAATTTAATTAAGCTGTTAGCATTGTAAAAATTAGTGTTCTTGTTGAAAGAGGAATCGGATAAATAGCAAATTTTGTATCTTGAAGAATGTCCTGTACAAGCTATTTAAATTGTCAACCTAAAGTCTATACTATTGCTCTAAAGAGATTTTTAATTTGATGAATGTTAGGTTAGATAATTCTGACTTAATTGTGATAGATTGATTAATCATATATTATATTTTAGAGCTGCCTAGTTGTTATCAATACATAGTACAAGTGTTCAATGAAGCACAAGAATGCAATATTTGACGCTTGATATTTTCACACTTTTATAAGTTGTTTTTTTTATTTGGTTTAGGGATTGGAATTTAAAGCTTTTATGCCTAAAACATAAATTTATAGAATGTAAACTGTGAAAGTCTCAACTTCAAATTTGTGAGCAGAGAGAGATATGGATAAGCAAAAAAGATTTAATTTGTACGTATCACCTAAAATCTTAGATTTTATTTTATTTATTAACGATACAGTAAAAAATAATATACTAAAGAAGCATGAATATAGGATTACATTTGCAAATTTACATATTTATTATAATACATATCACATATTAATTCTTGGTCTAAAAATTAAAATGACAACATTTCATTAATTATTAATTGGAGAACAGAGTTTGACAAAGGTTCAAAATAAATGATTCAGAGTTTAGCAAAGGTAATTTCAATTTCTCCCAATAGTTCAATGTGCTGTTTGAGTTAAAATTTTTCTTTCATTTATTAATTACAACAATGTAGGTCAAATTTGTTTAATGTTTATTTATTAATCACGATTATTATAAATGTGCACTGCATTGAAGTGTAATTCAAGATTACACAGACTGAATTATAAATAATGAAACAAAAAATATAATCAGTTGATACAGTATTTGATTTCAGTTAATTGCATTGCATTTCACAAGGATTAAGAGGGTGACAAATTAAAAATTGTGTCTATTTTTTAATATTTTTTAAAATAAATATTTACTAATGCCATGGAGTTAATCTATTTAAAAAATGTAAATCCGGTAAGTTTACCAGAAAAACATGACATTGCACAATTTTAAGAATAATGTTTAATTTTCCAATTAGAAAAAATACTTTTGTAAAATTAATAACAGATATATAAAGTGTAAATGTAAAAATATATTGCTCGTATGCACTTGTTAATCTGTTTAACTCACATTTTTCCATTCCTAACTTCGGTAATAACGGCTGCATAATAATGTTTATTGATTTTGATTAAAGAACAAAATCCTTTATTGCTAACCATCTTCAAGGATTTTGTTACTTATCATCAAATTATAAATTGTTAAATTTTCATTAAGAATTTCAATATAATTTTGACACTGACTTGATGCTTAGAAACTGTATTAAATTTATATTTCAGAGTTAGAATGACATTTGACCTTTAATTTGATAATAAATTAGCAAATCCTGATTGCTTGATATAACCTGATTTAATAAATCCATCTACATCAATCTGCTGTAGATCCGAGAACAGTATTCACTTAAACCCACATTAGTTTCAATTTAAAAAACTTGTTTCACTCTGTACATCTTTTATACATAGATAAACATATTTATTCAATAAATACTTTTCAAAAGAGTTAGATAAACTTACTACAAGTGCCTAAATAATATAAAAAATGCATCGCTTACATCAAAGATTTATATTAATATTTGATTTATATTACGTAATACATTTCGTCTTATGGATTAATATCTTGACTTGTATAATATTCATTATTTACTTAAATCATTTTCAGTTAATTCAACTGATCTAAGAATTATGGAGTATTAAATGGAAGTAATTTTCAAAACTGTGCCTTATGCAGCATAATTCACACCGTACTTTTTTCAATGAATTCGAATTATTCTTGTAAACTTTTGAAATACACCCTCATCGAATGTAGACATTTCATTTGAAAAACTAAACTCCTGTAACAACAACAATAATAATCACGATGAGACTCAACAAAGTGAATATAATCATAGAAATCATCACTCATTCACCATACTCCATGAACAGAACAATGACAATGATACAAAATCAATGTAAAAGTTGATATATCACGATAATATTAGGACCTCGCAATGTGTCCTCAGCTGTTTTGACAAGATGGCAATATTGATTAGACAAAGTTGAGCTATATAACTGTCAATTGGTTACAATGATGTCGCTATTACATATTAAGTATTGCTCTAGAAGCGATTGCATGATACTTGTGGTGAACTTGTGGTCTGCCCATTGTCATCTAGGAGCTGCGGCGTCTGATTGTTTTGAGTTGTCGAAGTGCCGCTTGTAGTGTGACGATCGACCGCCTCGCCCTCTGGACCGGTAACCATGTTGGTGGCGTGAGTGTCGCGAATGATTGTGATTTTGACGATTAGAGGGCTCTGATTGATGTGCAGAATTATGTTGTGGCTGTGGGGATTGTTGATTTGACTGGGATGTCTGATGATCACTTTCTTCATACTGAAAGATAAATGAAAAAATATATTTTGTTTTTTTTTTAATTGATTTCATTAAATTAAAAGGATCTAAGTCAATTACAAGCTTGTATATGAAATTTAACCAGAAAAGTTAGTGGATTTGCAATATAGTACAAAATACAAATAAATATCTCCAGTAATAATACTTTTATGACTGAAATAATCTAAAAAGAAGCATACCCTAGATTGGCTAGAATTCGTATTTAAACTAGTTCCTGGTGGATGACTAGATTCATTTCGACTGGAATTGGTTTGTTCGTCCTCGGTTCGGACCAACATCTTAACACCTTCAGCCTCTGGATCGATGATACCTCCTCTTGCTTGCTGCTTAAGAAACAAAGCTGCCATCTCTTTTTGCAATTCTCGCAGCTCAGCTGTTACCGAGAAATCAGTGGCAGCTTCAACATCAATGGGAGGAGGTGCGGACCAGAGATTCTCCACATCACAGTTTATGGATTCCCGGCATATGGGACAAATTGCCTATGACACGAATTCAGCATTTAATAATGTATCTCAAACAGTATTCAGTTGTGTAGAACCAAATGTTACTGCTGGATCCATTTCATACCTGAAATTTCTTTTTAGAATCTTGTTGCCACTGTGGCAGTTTATCTTGTTCTTCTCTGTAATAACGTTCAGCTGCTGCTACGTGTGCAGCTAAACAACGAGAATGAAAGTGATGGTAACACTCTGTTTTTGTGAACTCATCGCCTTCACGAAATCCGTACAAACAAACTGCACATTGTCCAGTAGGCAAATTGTTTCGTGTCAGATGTTCCCTCACCAGCTATGACGTATAAACATCATTATATTTTTTATATAATGACGTATATATATTATTTTATATAATGACGTATTTTATATAATGTATTTTTTTTATTTATTTTTTTTGTATATTTTATTGTATAATTTATATAATGTATATAATTATATAACATATTATATAATGACGTATAAACATCATTATATTATTAGAAGTATAAGATATCAGAAGTATGAGAAGTATAGATTTATATAAATGAATACATATGAGACAATTAAGTTTTAATAATAATTATTATTAGTAAAACTTAATAATTATTATTGTCGGTTAAAAGTAGACGACTTACTTGAATTAACTCAAACATAACTGGTAAACCAGTAAATAATTTGCATTTAGCTTCTGCCTCTGATTCGATGAGATTTACGTTGTTCTCGTCCAGTCCTCTTGGATTTCGAAGACTGACTTTTGGAGACACATCTGGATATCCTGGGAGTAACTGAACAACTAATCGAGCGCATACATATTGTGATTGGGAGTCTTCTGCGGTTGATGGAAAAACTAGCACTTCTATTGACTCTGGCTCTCCCCTTAAAACAAACAAATTTTTAATTGTTTCTAAATACAAAGAATATAAATATAAATTCTAAAAATATATAATGTCTATAAACACTATCAATTCATTTCATTCATTAACTTCATCTCAGTTAATCAAAAGTCAGCATGACTAAATAAAATTCTATCAGAGACTGTCAACAATATATAGAAAAGTCACATAAACAACTTAGTAAATAAAGTCCTTTGTTGAAAAATTCCGAATTCATAATTTGAATTTCAACAATCCCAAAATCTGATTTCAAACCGACTCAAATTCTTTTCTTTTCTTTTCAATTCCAGTTAGATTGACATTTTGACAAAGTTTACTTTGAATAGGAATTCATTCATAATTTATAGTATTCAAAACCAAATAATGAATTCCGCTCAGTTCAAATAAATTCAAATAAACATTTTTACCTTGCATTCACTTTGACATCCAACTCATCGTCCAACAGAATAGCTTTCAAAGCTTCTATTTCATCGGACACCCTGAAACAAAATCGTTCTGTAAACATCCGGCGTTCCAGCGCAAAATAAACAATCGCACTTTACCCGGATTTTACCTTTCATCAATTAAATCACTTGACATGTTTCTCTAAATTAACAACCCCGCTCACGCTGATTATTCTCTTTCGGCGGCACTCTCACTACATGAAAATCAAATTCGTAAACATTAATGATATCGATTGTAACATTGTCGTGTATATAGCCGATGTTTATACGTCAATGCGAACCAGCGCGTCTAATGCAGTCCGTTTCTCGGCAGCGCTTTTCACAACCCAGCCGCTCGAAAAATATTCGCGATTATATTTGCACCCTTCTGTTCGTACATGCAAATGTCACGAATTACGAACAAACACAAACGATGCAACGCGAGCGATTCGCACACCTATCTCCTCCTCTCTCGGCGAGATTTCGCGCGTGTGAGTGACACGGTAAACCCTTATTGCGATTGTGTGGATTGCATTCGACTCATCCACAACGAGCACATCTGCATTGTTGTATTGTATACTGGAACCATAGACTTGCGGGATAATAGAATGTGTGAAGAAAAAGACAAGGATGGAATGTGATAGAACGAGAGATGAGAGAGACGGAAATAGGGGAGGTGGATTTCGCGCAATCTGTTTACTTTTTAAACGAACTTTTGGAGAATTCGAGTACTGCTGTCGGTGATTTTGGGATGGGGGAGGAGAAAAGAGTGGGAATTGATTTTTGGGGTTTGATTAGTGTGGGATGATTGTTATTGTGGGTTTTTAGTGGGGGTTTCTGAACGCAGCCTTGGGGGAAGAAAAATTGGGGTGCGTTCAGAAGTGGAGGTGTAGAATAGGTGAGTTTAGGGAAGCTTGTGACTGGGAATTTTTAATTTATATCGGTTTATAAGGAGGTTTTGAGAGGTGGGATGATTGATTATTTTATCAAGCGAATGTTTTTTCGAACGCGACTAGACTCACTGGGACACACCCTTTAATTAAATGTAAATGTGAGATTACATCTAGAAGAGAAGTTAATACATTTCTGTTAACGATTTTCCAGTTAATATTGATATTACTAATTTTCAGAATCTACAATTTTGATGTATTATGATATTTTGTAATTTCTGATTCAATAACTAATGGGTGAAGTTAAACATTTAAGGTGATGAAATATTAAGGAACTGCTTCTTACATGAATTAGCATTTATTAGTTATATATATACTTCACATAGATATAGTGAAATACACATAAGAGTTGGTCTGTCCTTGCTATTGAAATAACAAAAATCTTATATTAGAAAAAAGGCATTACAAAATATATGTCTTGTCGAGCGCTTTCATTTCAATTTGTGTTTTCTCTTATAGCCTGGCAACATAATTTTAAGTATTATTAAATAAAGTAAATTATAAATTAATGTGTATAAAAAAATAAAACTAATCATTTCGATAGATTAAACAATTTCGAATCTCACTTTTTCCGATTTATAAATAAAGTAAACGAATTATTTTTGTAATCATAAAATAAATCAACGTTACTTATACAGCCTTGAGAAATGATCAAAAGATAGATAACATCGCCAAAATGTTACAGGCATTGTTCCTTCGTCGTATTCTTTTACTAGCAATGTACAAAAGTATTCAAAGTTTGTATCAATAATAGATCTTCTAACTGAGAAATCAAATAGAACCCTTTTGATAAAGGCATCATATACAAGACCACTTGGCAATATGCATGACTTTCTCTATAATAAAACACGAAATCAAACTGTTTTCAGCTAATTAAATTATGTACATATTCATAGATAATCATAGAAACCCTCCTCAACATGTACTCGATAACAGTATTTTCTTGCAAACTTTATTCAAAATAAAATCCTTTTCTTCACAGAGCTCTGTTAGATGATTATTAGCATTTCTTACTCCAGAATGTCACAGTTACAGAACTATCCTTAATTACAGCTCAATATATCTATATATTCTTCATTAAATAGCAAAGGACAAATAGACATAATAGTTTTCGAAAAAGCTAATCGCTAATCACAAATTTTTCCTTCTACAATCCAATTCTATTAACACGAATATATTAACATTGTTCCAATCTTTTCGAATTGGTGTTAACGAGGGTTTACTGTACTTCATAGATATTTATTTTCGAATGAAAAACCGATGGTCCGTCATAATTTTGTGGGCGTGTGAATATGATACCATTTATCCTTTCCGAATATTCTCTTTGCTCTCCAATATTGCTTAAGCGTTAGAAGGGGGATTTTGTTCCGACAAAGGCTGAACGATATTGCCACTTTTGTGCCCTCTGCCGGAGTTTCTGCCACGACTCTTTTTCGAGCCCGACATCTGCGGTTGGTTTTCACGTTTCGTTTGACCTTGCATCATCATACCGTCTCCCGACTCTGAGACCTAACGAAATAACATAATCATCGTTATATGTAATAATATTAGTGTAATAGTTAATAATCGTGTTAATAATCATACTATAATAATCATTAAACGGTGTTTTTAGTTGACATGAAGAAACTTAATATAATGCAGGAAACGAACCTGTCCACATGAATTATTTTGTCTTCCCTGCTGGGATTTATTACTTTTGCTTGACTTTGATGGCTGGAAACTTCCAGAACTCGAGTGGGGTATTAATCTGAGCACATTACCCACGGCTTTAGTTCGCCCTTCCCGGAATACCATTCTTTGACCTGGTTTAATGTACTCGGGGTGTTTGATAAATCGGAAGTGCACCAAAGCTTTATCTCCTGTTCTCAAACAATCTTGAGACATCGACAGTATTGACGCCGTTTGTCTGATACTTCCACAGTGAACTGCAGTAAGATGCAAAAAGATGTTTAGTCAGCAATGTATCATTTGTATTGGTTGGCAGTAAATGAAAAGCGATTAAATACGATGAAAATGATCGGTACGTTTGCATTTCTATTTCAGTTTGTGAATTCTAGTATATGGGTTAATTAAAAAAATCATCATAACAGAGATTTGAACTCGGAAACTTCAAGTTATTAGCTTTGCACCTATTATTATATATTTTTCTGGATTTTTTCATTATTTTAATTGTTAGTGGAAGTGAGAAGTAACTCATACCCATCGCCTGATAACGGGAACTGATAGTTGTGGGGTGATGGAGAACTAAAATTTCCCCTTCGAATTCCCAACAAGCTTGTGGGTTCAATGCTGGCGATACCATAACCATTCCCTTGCGTATTTGGGAACGTTTGATTTTCTTCAAAGCGAAACTCGCAGTCTGTCCCCCTCGAACTTCCCGAACTGGCATTCTTTTCCTATGAATACTTTTAACTGTTATTTGTACGAAGTGCCCCAAAGGATCTGGTCCCAGGAGTAAAACGTCGTTGAGGCGTATCACACCCTTCAACGTCGTTCCCGAGACAACAGTTCCGACTCCCTGGAAAACACACATTTGTTTATTTATACAGGTACAACGGGATATTCTAAGCCGAAAATACAGATTATTAAAGCATTCAAATTGTTTAAAGGGATATTCAATAATAGTATAGATCATTTCCAGTTTTCGAGTCTGACTATAGGGGAATAAAAACAATAATTTGTTCTGTATGTTGGAATTACAAAAGGTTTAGGATTTACTAGAATTTACAGTCCAAGAAAATAAAGATTTCAGCTCGTTGCAAGTTGTCAGATTTTATAAAATGTTACTATAGAAAAGATATCCTTTACTTTTGTGGTATTTCACTTCAAATATCCTAATTATGAACATGGCTGTATAAAAATTGCATTGATTACATACTGGTACGGAATAAGTATCGTCTATTTGGAACTCTGCTGGTTCATTGTCATGACTAGTCATTCTCGCTGTCAATAAATTCAAGAACATTTTCAAGAGGTCCAGATTTTCTCCATTGACGTTGGAAACTTGGAATATTGGACATAATCTAAGGAAATACGAAAGGGGTGTTAAAGATGATCAATATTTTGTAATCTGATAAATGCAAATATTCAATCTACTTTATAGACTATTAGCTGGGTGGGATCTGTTATTTCTTTATTATCATCTGACGTAAGTATCATAAACTACTTGACATTTACAAAAATAGTAAATGTGACTTTACAAAAATAGTTGTAATGTGACTTCTGCAGTAATTGCAGATTAAGTGTATATCTGGGTGCTTTTGTACGAACCTTTCAGACACAAAATTTGTTGCACTGATCACAACGTCATCTGGAGTTTTTACAGTCACCGGAACTTTTCTGCAGCCAGGAGATTTCAAGATTCGAATAAGTAATCGCAAATTTTCACGCAACACATTAGGCGGGCACATGTCTATTTTAGTTACCACCACAAAAACAGGAACTGAAAGGGCTAAAGCTAAACCTAAGTGCTCTTTTGTCATTCCAACGATACCGGCGTTTGCTCCGACCATTAACATTCCTGAAAGATTCAATTTTATTTGTATTCTGTTTAAAAATATTTTTTATTACATAAATATCAGTTATATAATTATATTATAATAATATTATAATGCAATGTATTTAGAATCTCAGAGTTTATATATACAATTATTAATTACTTTTGCTTACCAAAATCTGGCGCATGACCAGTCATACCGAATACTGTCGTTTTTAAATAACGTTCATGTCCTGCTAAGTCGATGAATGTAATGACTTTTGATGATTTTTCACATATTTTCACCCAGTCCAAAGAGCCGTGCTCCGGTTTGTTAACGACATTACCTATTTTGAATAAAATTATTCATTATACTGCAAAATATAAAGCATTTGTTTTTAATTAAAATCAATGAATAGTTTATCTTTTAGAAATATTGTAAAATGAACATTTGATTATGAATCTGAGAGGTGATTGTGTGATGACAAAAAACAATGCCCTAATTTGCCTAATAATATTTTGGCAGAACAACCGAGATGAATGAACTCTTGCAAATGCAGATCAAATGGTACGGTGACATTGCTGACCTGAGTGGCACATTGACCAAGTCTTTTTACATATACATAACTAATCAAACAATATAAAACGTCTTACCAACGCTGTCAAAGCCAAGTATATCATTTCCTACTGAGCTTGTTCGTCCTGTTTCAGCTTCATGCTTATGTCGAAACAACTTTTGTCGTGCCAAACCACGACCATTGTCTAATTCTCCGTGTGTCAAAACTCCCAATAACGTTGACTTGCCTGCATCGACGTTACCCACAACTGCAACTCTATAACAAAGTAAATTAAATTTTATACATTCTGATATTATAAAAATGACTGCAATGTTTTTATTTTACTCTACAATTGTATTTTACAAGCTGCTGTGAAAAAAGAAACAAGTTTGTAATAAAATAATCCATTTGTAAAATTTGATACATTTTACAAATGTCATAAATTACCATTTTTTAGTGCACAACAAATGAGTATGTGAAATAAGTCGGAATTGAGACAGTTCTAGATGGCGTATAAGTCAACTAATGTTTTAACACCAAATTTACTCTGTTAGTTATATGAACCTGATTTCCAAAAAGTCTTGCTGATCTAATCGCTTTCGTACAAGATACTGTCCTATCAGTCCTTGTTCTACTTTGCTTTGCCTTAAGAGCACACAATCTGCTTCCAGTGTAGCTGCCAGAGACTGCAAAGTGGCCACAGATGCCTCGTATTCATCCTCTTTCAAGCCATCCTCAGAACCATCTGAAATATTAAAGATATGAAGGGATTTGTAATATTGAATGAATATGTGATAATGGAATTAGAATGATAAACAGTTATATACCTTCTCCAACGCCAATATCAAATATAGTTTCACTCCCTCCATCCTGGATTCTTTCTTTTAATTTTTTTAGTAACAAGTCATATTGATCTTCCGAAGGACTGACCAAAACATCCTTAAAATAACAATATTTAATTAATATAATTGCCATTAATCGTCACCTGAATAAAGTTCTACAGTTTGTATAGATATATTTTAGAATTGAATAAAATTATGTTATAGTTTTATTAGTCTGATAAGGAGGACAGAAGTAATTCATCCTTATTAGACTAATTTTATAACTTAGTTTTTCATATTTGTATGTATATTATATAGTTTAACTTGTTATGGAAACAATTGGCTCATTTATCCAGTTATTGCATCATAATGTAATACTTTGAATACACTATGGCAATTTTTTAATTTTATTATTAGCCAAGTTTACTTACAACAAATTGCACATTCAAGTGTAGTAAATAAATAAATAAATAAATGAATAAATAAATTAATTAATTAATTAATTAATGTTTTCTAATAATGTATTGTTTACAGTTTACCTTTCCTCGAATACTGGAATAGTCAACTGGAGCTGAATGTTGTTCCTTGTCATAACTTTGACCAACATTTGATGACATAGAAGAACTTGACATTTTGGCGTAAATAATCGATCCTCGATAATTGCAAACTGATCCAAATAATGGCTGTTTCTGAATTATACAGTGCCTACTGCAACCTCAATATGTCTTACATGTTCCAAGATTGTTTAATCTTATCCACCTGCAAAACATAAATCAAACAATTAAACTATTTCCCAATAATCAACTAAAACTTGATTATTGGAAAATGTTTAATTGTTTGATTTATGTAATTAATCAACTGTTTACTTATAACACACAAATAACTCAAAAACAAATCTGTATCTAAAAATGAAAGTTTGTATAAATCAAGTTGATGCAACAAAAACGCTATTTTGCAAAAAACAGCAACTGTAACAAATAACACCATTTTAACAATAACACACGTTTTGGCTGTATTTGTAAAACACAATCACTATTAGTAAACGATCACACTATATATAACTCTGTGTTTTTGTTATTTCTACTTCTATTTCAGCGGAACGCACTTTCGCAATTTCCGCGACACTTCGACGGACTCAACGACTCCACTTTTAAACACCAAAATCCAACCGAAATGGCAATTCGCGCTCGGAAACAACGAAAACGCGTCCAATGTTTACTAGAAAAAAACCTCCTTTTATTTGTCTAGAACCTAAACATACCAAAAAGCGCCAAATACCGTGCGGATAATGCGTCTTATGACGTCACGTCGAAATCTGTTAGTATCGAATCTAATTGTCACGAGCTTATCGCTACTGCATCGTGAAATTTGACAACACAATATGCGATTGTCGTTAATCGCCACTTATCGCCACAGTCTAATGTCACCGAATGACGACTACACGACTACGTGATTTCTGCTACGTCAACATATAGAAGAGAAATTTGAAAGCATAAAGATATACTTATATATATTCTTTAGTCGCTCTTCGCAACACGAAATCACTAGACAAACTCGGTTGCAGATTCGAACGCGACCTTGAGACTGACTTATCAAGGGGTGTGTTCAGAGAACACCAATTTAGGTAATTACACAAATAATCACGGTAAAATAAAGAAATTGGGAATAGCGGCAAAAATGATAATCCGCGAATTCGTTCCGGCAAGTGTGATCGGGAAAGTCGAACGATGACAATTGTAAGTGGGACCGCAGTTCGGTCGGTAAGGCAGAGTGCTGCACGGTGAATGACAGGTGTAGTATTGTTTTTCAAGCGAGTGATACCTTTCCGAAACCATGAAACGTTGGATCGGGCCGTCGATTTTACGGAAAAACATTATTATGCCGCGTGATTGTTGGTGCCGCAGGTCTTGGAGCGATGCTCATTAATTTCGTCGAACAATAGAGCAGTTTTTATCAATTTTTGTCGTTATCGTCGATGATTTCCAGCCAGAGGAAGAGGTATGAGGTTATATTTGAATAATTTATTTCTATTTTTAACAGTAAATTAAACTCACTTTTAGCAGTGAAATATTAGTAAGTCACTTTGGGATATGATGTAGTGTAAGATATATTTCATTTGCAGAGTTCTGAAGGATGTCGTGGATCCTATTAGGGAACAATGAACAATTGTAATATTGATGTGAAATTGCCTCGATTATTGTACAGGATTTGTTAGCCAAAATGACAGAATTTCTAGTCGGTTGCACTATCTGTTTTCTTTTATATTGCTGTTTCACTTGGTAAGTTTTTTTGTACACTTTAATTATCACTGTTACTGTTGAATAATAAAATTTAGAAACAAAATACAGCAAGAAATTGTCACATTTTTATATTTCATTGAAACATATGATGTGTCAAATGTAAATGAGTGTACGTAACTATCAATTTTCATTTAATGATACCATTTATATTTGTCAGGCTTATTCCAAGATTAGCAGCATGGCTTGTGAAAAGACGATACAAAATCCATTTGCAAGTTGGTCATATATCACTACCCTACTTTATATTAAGAGATGTAAACATTTCGAAAAATGGCTACACAATAGTAAGTATTTCACCCTTTTATTCAAAGCGTCACTAATGCATTTCATATATTAAAATAAATGATTTCAGCAAATCGAAGAAATCAGTATGCGAAGCAGTTTATTCAGCAGCGAAGTAGCAAAATTACTTGCTGTTGTAATGAAAGGAGTCAGGATCAATAAGGATGTGATTATAGTAGACAAATACAAGGAACGCAGTATTCAAAAGTTGTATGACTTTCGGAACAAAAAAATTCCACCTATAATTATAACTTTTGTACAAGTACGTTATTTTTTATCGAATATCAATGAAAACTAGTTAACAGATTGAAAACAAAAGTATAAATAAGTATTGATAATGTAGAGACACTGGCATAGCCACTTGCTGAGTTGGGTGACTATGCAACTATAAAAATAAGTTGCAATGATCATCTCACTTGTCATTGTGAGAAGCATGGGAATAGTTATTATTATTTTATGTTTAGTTCATGGCTGTAAATATTGAAAATCTGAGTCTTTTGGCGCTGGGAAACGGGTGGCTGGCAAGTTGCAGTGCTGAAAATCTTATACTGGATGGCAGCATCGTCCATGGCGCACACACTCTTCTTGCTTCAGCAACTGTTGCTGGTGGAGCAATGAAGTTGCTGCGTCATGCGTCGGATGCTTGTTTGGCGCAAATAAGTTTCGCAGGAGCCATTGAGGCAACTTTAAGAGCTCAGGATGAAATTTCAGTGGAAGTAAGTCCTTTTGTTACAAATCCAGTGATAAATTGGATTTGGAATGATTTATTGCTACATATTTTGCTAAATAATCTATTTAGCAAATTATACATATTCACTTGTAACGATTTATAAGTGAAATTCAATTGTAATTTAAATACTTCTTTCGTTAATACAAAACATTTCTATTGAAACACGAAAAACCAATATCTGTCTCAAAATACAACATGAATTTCTCTAATATACGTTTTCAAACAACTTATTGAACATGACACAACTAGTGTTTCATCACACGAGTGTTCAAGCAATTTACGACAACTTTTACACAATGTCACACTTTTTACACACAAATTTGAGCAAAGCACCGGGCTTCCCATCTAGATGGAACACCGACATTTCCTGTCCCTGAAATTGGATGAACCTCTGATCTCTGGTTTTTAGAAATTATTTGTCGGAATAACGCAGACCGAAGGTTCAGGGGGTGCTCACCTTCTTCAATTTTTGAGGGACAGAAAATCACTTTCAACTAGTGCTCAGCACTCAGAATCACCAGTACAATTCACAGAAGATTTGCTGCCTAGACTCGCGCCAATTTTGCCAAAGGTAATCCGCAGAAGGTCTGCACAAACAGCAATTGCACAGTGTCATTTCATTGTCACGCACAGATTGCATTGAATGTGAAAGTGAGATTACTGGTGAGGAAGTGGATAATGGTGTTCAATTGTGTCTTTCAGAATTTAACATTAAAACTAGGAAGTTCGTCAGTCATTATCGGTAGAGAAGATGGCTCAAAAACTGGACTGGAATGCACTGTTCGACAGTTGCAGATAAATTCGCGTTTTCAGCCCGTTGGTCTTCAAGTGTACTTGTCCATTAACATGGATGGATTCTCAATTCGTGGAAAGGATCCAGTACTTAGTCTTAAAAATCTGTCTATTGAAACGGAGGTAAAGGATTGAAATCGAATTATTGTCAAATACACTGCTCAAAAGAAAAAAAGGAATCACTACAACAATCACAAAAGTTAGCGACTTTTTAAATCTATATAACTCGCCCAAATTCGAACAAAAGCTAATGAATTTGTCGGGCCATAAATTAATTTATGGTCAAGTTATGTCCATTTAAAAAGTTGATAAATTTTGCCTTTTTCTAGTAATTAGTTTTTCTTTTGAGCAGTGTAGTTCTAAAGTTCTGAATCTCAAAAAGTACTTGTTACCAATTGGATGTACATTTTACTTTTCAGTTAAAGGAGCAAGTTTTAAGGGTCACTACGCAGATAAACACTTTGTCAGCAATGTACGATCATTCGGACTGGGAAACCATTCTGTTAACCGTAGCTCGAGATTTACCATCTCCAGATGTAGATAAACCGTCTGAAAAACGGTTTTCTTGGCCTGACTTGCACACTGTCACCGAATTATATGACGGATTATTGGTGATCAAGTTGTCAGATGCACAAGAGGCAGCTTGTGGTGTAACGCATGTCAAATTTTCTACTGATAAATACGTTGGTTTGTAATCATCCAATTCAAGTCCAATTCAAAGTCATTGCAATATGAGTTACACTTACATTACAATAATTCTTCATATTTTATTACATCAAAATAATTGTTTCAGACAAAACAAACGCTTGCAATACAGAATTAACCATAGAAGCATTGCGCTGTACATTAAATGGCGCAGATACTTGTGTTCCTGAAAATGAGCACAGTTGGGGAAACCCACTTTCGATGGGAGTTTTCCTAGCAACGACCCGTGACAATGCCATAGGTATAGTCGTCGATGCTCTTCGAACCGAATGGAGTTTGGAGCTATCCAACTTTTTGGAACAAGCTATCACGTACGTTTGTCTGAACATAATCCAGTTATTCCACTTCCATTTCGTATCCTAAAATAAACCCTTTTCAATATCCTTTCCAGGTACTGGAACGAGCACAAAAACATTTTACCTCGCAGGAAGAAGCAGACTTTCAAACGGAAAATGCAACTTAATCTGAAAGTATCCAACTCTAATTTATTCTTCATAGCAGAAAACAACTGTACGTATAATCGAATAAAAAAAGCAACCAATGATCGGAATTCCAATTATTTTCGTAAACCTTTCAGTGGCAATCATGATCAGATTGGACATCGCCAATTTGGAGCACAGCGTGAAACGCTTCGTCGGCGTAGCCGAAGGGGTTTGCGCGATAACCCTGAGCAGAAACGATCCAGTCGTTTGCGAGCATGCGCAGGCTTTAATTCGTCCATTCTTAGCAATAAGAAAATGCAAAACAGCCATCACTTCGGATACCGTCAACATCAGCCTAGATGGCACCAGTCTCGCCTGGAGTCCGAATTTACATTTGCGACTTCTGCGACTCTGGGTGGAGTCTTCCGACTTCCGAAAGATCATATCTACAGAGTCTCGAACCCCCAGTGTTAATGGTACAAATATGATCGATTGTCTTGCACTTAATCGTCAGTCAGAGGCAGATTTACAGCTGACAACTATTTTCTTCCCTCAGAACAAGCGAAGCCCAGACGCAAACTGGACATCCTTGCTACAAGTGGCATCACCCTGGGCATCGACATTTCCCCGCAACACTTCCTGGAATTGTCGTCAGACCATCTGCGCTGGTCGCAGGGCGAATGGAGGTTGAACTACTTGCGAGCGAATCTCGACAACGCGGATATCGTGATGATCGAAGGGTTCAACATAGTCAGGGTTCTGGACGACGAAGACATAAGGCTGGAGAGACAGAACAACGAAGGCTTCGAGCTTGAGTGGAACAACACCTGGGCGGTCAACATTGACTCCATCAAACTGTCCTTCCCTCACGAACACCAGTTCACGGAAGCGATCCAGAACAAGTTGTTCAGCATTAGGAAGTGGTTGAGGGAGATTCATCCTAAGGGATTGAAGAAGGGACATGTTCTTCCTAACGACTTGATCATCAAAGTGAGCCCAGCTACAATCTCTGACAACAAAAACCCACTTGGAACCATAAATGGAATTTTACTCTGGAAACTATTGTGGAAACAAGATGGTTCCATGATTGGAATTCATAGATGGATTCAATACTTGAACCTTGGTTACACTATTTGAGTCAAATTCCATTTATCGTTCCAAGCCAGTTTTTATTCTTAGGAATCACGTTGGAATCAATATGATTCCAAACCAATCATTGTTTCCAGGTGAAGGAGTGTATTTTCGAGGTGAGCGATGATCCCTTCGAGATACGTCTCCGAGATAACTACGAGTTACTGGAAGACGAGTATAAGGAGAGTTTGAAGCGTCAGGCCATGCTGGATGCCAAAGTGGAGAAACTCTGTCGAGAACGGTTCCTTCTTCCGCAGGATAAAGTCGAAGAGTTGTATGCAAGTTTGAACAAAAAGAACGCGGAGATTTATGTGCAGAGGTGGAAGCAGATGCAACGTGCCGGTCCCTCGAGGACGACGTTGTTTGCCTGGACCATGCAGGATGTGGAGATCGTGGCTCTGGCGGATCCGTCCATAGATGGGACTGAGAAAGCCACCGCGGCGTTACGGGAAATGGACCCTGAGACTCCGTGGCCCGATGACGGACTGGAATTCAACACCCTATGGGTGCGAGGAATCGCGGTGAAATGCGCCGAGTGGACGCTTCAGTTGAGAGATTTCCCGCAACCGTTGTTGTCCGTTCAAGGACTGAGTATTTGGGGGAGATTGGCTGGAGCTGAAGCACTGGCGCCACCTAGGGCTAGGCGAACAGTTACCATTGGTACGATCAAGAATTACAAGCTGATCATACTTCAAAAAATAGTATGAGAGGTTGAAGATGACGGTTTCTTCTAATAAAATAGGCGTTTTTATTAGAAGGAGTAAAAATTTAATTTTTTTGAATTGCTAAATTTTCCTTCACAGAGGTTGGTGCCCCATGGGACGACATCGTGGTAGAAAGAGGAATGACTTCAATGAAGTATTATCACGACCTGAACTTAGACATTGATAAGTTCAGGTACGCCTTTGGACCTTGCTGGGAGCCAGTCATTGCACAATGCAATTTGAGCTTCGAGAAAATCATGCACCCGTCCAGAGATCCCAGTCCTCCTTTGCCGTTCTATGACAAGATGCGTCTGATGTTGCACGGACGGTTAACTTTGTGCGTGAAACAGCTGACGGTTTTGCTGCACGCCTCGCTGGATCCCTACAATACTACCGAGGAAATGGAGCTGACCTGGTTCGGTCTCGAACTCGACTGGACTCAGGGCAAAGTTATAGTCAAGGGGGATTTGGACGTGTATGTTAGGACTGCTAGTAAATACGACGACTGCAGGTGACAATATTTCCATCAATAAAATATCGCAATAATAGAATTGTGACATTATATTATGTCGTTTGACTATTTCTACAGGTTGCTCCATCTGCCAAACGTTCGACTCTCGGTCAAACTGGACTGGGTCTGTCTGAGTGATACCTTCGACCATCACGCTGCCATTCCCTGCGCCCCGGATAAATTGCCCGAGTACTCCAGCAACCAGGAACACGACTCATTCCGCGCTTTCCGTTCGCAAAACCTGAACGTCAGTTTGGGTCTGGAGACCAAACCGACGGGCTCTCCCTCACTGACCAACGCGCCGACTGCAGTACTCTACGGCAGCACCCTTCGGTGGTTCGAAAATCTCAAATTCATCCTCTCCGGCGCCACGAGGCCCACGAGAAAGGGTTCGCTCTTCAAGAACACCCGACCCCGCAAAAAGCAGCTCAGCAGACACTACAAAAATGTACGCCTAACACTCGGCTTCCATCGGTTCCACGTTAGCTATTGGATGTCCTTCGCGATGCAAAGGGGGTTCGAGGTCACCGGCGGTAGGGTGACCTGCAGCTCCGAACACAACTTGATGCTGCATCCAGTTACGGATGGGCTGATTCATCGACCCAGAGCGGAGTGGTCGGTTAGCTACATGAATTGCGAACTGAGCGACGCCGAGATTTGGCTGAAGAGTGCGCTGCAAGAGCAAATCGCGCCGCTCAAACAGCCGGTGGAGAAGTGCTACTGTTTGAGCGTTACTAGAGTCAGTTATGGTCGGGAAGCTATAGTGACTAGGGTTCAAGGAGGCCCGCCTATACACCGCCTCGTGGTCGATGATTTGAAAGGAGCTTGGACGAAGACCAACAGGTGAGGGGAAATGGTGGTTACCCTGGTTAAAGTTGCATACAAGATTGTGCAAGAAGAAAGAATCATTAATGAAATATTAGGGATTGTGCTGGCGAAGTTTAGTAGCATTGTCATGATATGTTATGGAATTTCTTGACTGGTTTATTATAAAGTTATATGAAACTTCATGTAGCTTTTTTGAGGTCAGATTCAAAAAGAAAATAGGAAAAGAAAAATGTTGAAATCGGGACTTTTAGAGTTTTGCAGATTCCTGGGAAAGTGTGCAAATGTATTTTGCAGAATTTTGCAAAATACTCACTCTCTCTCAAAAGTTCTCACTTATTAGGCAGGGTGAAGAATATCAGTGATGAAGGATACTTTTGTTAAATGTACTTTTGTGTTTAATAACGATTTGTTTTGATTCTTAATAATAGGGACGTCGCGTTTGCTCTCTTCGATTCCTTCATCAAAACCCAGCAGATGAAGAAAAACTTGTCCACTGCGGCGCTCAAAGGTTTTCATCGAGAGAACAGTTCTACCCCACACAAGAACAGAGCCAGGAACCTTGAATCGCAGGGAACTCCAACGCAAGTGACGCCATCTACTGCCACTAAATCGCACCAGGGTGAGGCTGTAGGCATGCTGCAGCGACTCATCGCTGAAGCGGTGAATAAACCTGTGGCATTCAGCGACGACTCTTCAGTTCAGACCAGGGAACAGGAGCTTCGAGGACCAGACGCTTGTCCAGAGGATGACGTGGTGCACAAAAATTGGCACAGTCAGTTTCTCACAGCATTACCTTTGATGAAATCATTCAAGTATTTCATGTATTCTGAGAATTTTTAGAATATTGCTTTAATGTAATTTTTTATTTTTTGCAGTTACTCTTGTGAATAGTCAAGTATTATTGAAAGGCATTGAAACCAGGGGATATGTTATTCTGTCGGCCGCGAAAGCGGAAATTTTACAACGAGTTCACCGACCCGTTTGGCGAGAAAGGACTCTCGTCTCGAAAACGTCGTGGTTCGGTACTTTGGAATGCATGCAATATTATGCCACTGTTAGCGCGAATATCGATGATAACATCGATGATAATATCATGTGGCTCACCCTGGATAATATACAGGTTACCAGTTTTCCATTGTAACTTTTTCCTTCAAGGCAACATAAAATTAACCATTGTTTCGATGTTTACAGGAGAAAGATACGACAGTAATTGAAGATGTTCCGGCTCTTGTTGGATCTGGACAAAGTGTAGGTGGCGTCGTGAGCGAAACTGTGGGTGGGGGCGAAGGTCCCCAGCATCAGTTGCAGCGTATCGTGTCTAGATGTAATTGCGAATTTTATTATATAGGATATGGCCAGGCTCTCGACGTGGGTAACTTTGATGAAGTACCAGCACCTCCTGGTGAAGAGGTAGGAAAGCAATCGGAACATTCCTATTAACACAAAATATTCTGAGTTCATTTTGAGAATATTCGAAATTCACCAATGGCATGGGATGTCTTATGCTAGAAATATTGTCAGTACATTACTGGAACATTGCAACTCTCTCTCCCTCAATTTGTATAAAATTTAGTGAGATATCCATCCTAAGAAATTCCGAACACTGCAATATTCTACTCCTACATTTAAAATATTCACAGAATGAACTAAGAACATTTTGTGTTACCATTTAAATTGAACAAGAACACCCTTTTTCTCAACATCCTTCTCTTTCAATTTATTTTCCAGGTGAGTCCATGGGAGCGCAAGGAATTTTCCGCCGTCGACACCTTTACTCTAATGCACCACGATCTCGATGTTTGCACCAATTCTCTCCAGTACGCCATGATCCTCGACATCGTCAACAATTTGCTCCTCTACGTTGAGCCGCGACGCAAAGAAATCCTCGAGCAGCTGCAGCGCATGCGCTTCCAGCTGCAACTCCAGTCCGAGGAAGACCAGAAAAAACCCATCCAGCAGTTGCAAAACAACGTGCGCGGATTGGTCGCCAACTTGCGAAGTCTCGAACGTGAAACCTATCTTCTGCAGAAGGCCCTGGCCGAGGAAAAGGACTCGACGGAGGATCTGCTGAAGGAGATCGAGAGTCTGGAGAAGAGGGTGTTCCAGTGCAAGGAAAAGCTCAGCGCCAAAGCCGAGGAGCTGGATGTGATGCTGAGCTGCTACAAGGAGACCACAGCGCCAGCTGTCGCGTCGACCACTTTGAAGGACAAACCTGCGGCGGTCGCGCGCACCGCCGAAATCTGCTTCAAGCATGCGCAGTGGCGCCTGACGGACGCAGACGGTCAGCTGGGAATCGCGGATTTGGTGTTGACCAACTTCCTGTACACGAAGACCAGCAAAACTGACGACTCCGTCGAGCATTTGCTGGAGCTGGGTTACGTGAAAATGACGAACTTGCTGCCCAATCAGATTTACACGGATGTGCTCACGCCGACGGAGCTGCAGAGCAACATGCCGGTGGACAGACAGAGGGCGCTGCGAGTGTTTTGCAGGGAGAAAGCCCCAGTCGCTGGCATCTCGGTTAAAGAGCATTTTGAGATCAATGTGGTGCCTTTGACGATAGGTGAGGGTTGGGATATTAAGGGGGATTATGGGGAAACAGAATTCCATATGGAATATGAAAATAGAATTCCATATGGAATTCTTGGTACGCCTATTTAGTGTCCCATTCGATAATAATGACTTTTCTCATTTGCTTCGTTTCAGGTTTGACGAAAAAGTTTTTTAATACAATGTTGAAGTTTTGCTTCCCGGAACGAGATCCCGAGGGTATCGAAGAACCACCGGCTCCCCAACGAGAGTCTTCCTTTTACGTGCCAATCGAACGTAGAGACGACGTAGAAAAGATGAAAGAGAGAGCGGATAAAAATAAATTGTTTATCTACATAAAAATTCCTGAAGTACCCGTCCGCGTTTCCTACAAGGTAACATAAGTCATCTGATTCTTATGTGAAATACCATTTAAAATCAGACTGAAAAATCAAAAACAACACAAACAGAATAGTATTCGATCAACCAGTTGCTAATGAACTATATTTTTGCAGGGGAATAAGGAGAAAAACCTGGAAGATGTTCGTGATTTTGCACTTGTTATCCCGACGTTAGAATATCACAATGTTACATGGACGTGGCTCGATCTTCTTTTAGCAATGAAAAGTGACTCGCGAAGGGTGATTCTAAGCCAGGCGATTAAACAGAAGCTGCAAATCAAACCACGAGGTCCGCAGGAGGAAACCACTCCTCAAGAAGAAGACAAAGCTCGTCTTCTGTTCGGCACACGACACTTACCTGGGGATGCTAAGAAAAAGAGCGTTTTTAAATTTAAATAAGCGAACACGTCATCAAAAACGCTAATCAAATTTCCGTCATTCAATACAATTTTGATATGATTGAAATGCTTTGTGAATAATGTGTAATGATTATTTATGCTTAACGAGGTGCATACTTTCAACTATTTCTGATACTTTATAAAATTATTCTATTTATTAAATCAATTTATTTATTTGTGAATTCTATTTAAGACAAGCAAAATGTGGCCCGTTAATGTTTACGTCTGAGACAATTATGTGTAGGTCAAACAAAGTTTACATGTTTTTTTACATCAATGTACGCATCTCGCTAACCGCCGAATCGGTAAATTATTTCGATCACTGTAAATAAATTTTATTATCGCCAATTTCTGTCGATTGTTTAAATTATTTATATAAAGTTTTACAACAGAATGTTCTTGTTTCTGCTGTGTACAAGTATTGTTTTGCTAAAATGTAATATTTTCTGCTATCTTCGTGGGTTATGAATAAAAGAATTAGTTTGAAATACATTGGCCTTCGTTTATTTTCTAAACGATACATACAATTTCAATCAATATTGTCATTTCATATCCATAAACGAGATACATAAGTAAAAACGTAATATTGAAGATATAACATATTTTACTTTGATCATCAGATCATACTTCCACAAAACGCTTGAATATGACTATACAAAGGATTAAATTATTTTTTATAAAAGCATTCAAGAGAAGAGACCGGATAAACAATATAAAGTAAAAATAAACTCTATATAAAAAAGGTTAAAATGAATGTTGTAAAAATATGTTATGAGTAATGTTACGATTAATAATTGTATATATAAATAATGCATTGGGATTAAAAATAGACACAATTATTATCAACTCAATTCGTAAAACGCGAAACGCGTTGAATTTGTTAGGAATAAAATCTCAAGCTTGTGTAAAAAAGTTTGGCTTATCGATACTCTTCGACGTCGTCCGCAGCAGTATTTACAACGCGCTCTTCGTCCGCTGCAGCTGGTCGATGTCTGCATAAACGGTACTGGCATCGTCTCAAAAATTGTGGAATAACGATGTTATTGTAGCAACACATTCCAATAAGCAAAACTGCGAATCCAATCAGCTGCAATATTAAATACGACATTAGTATTACTATTTATATAAATATACATTGGTATTGGATGATGCGCATTTTTCGGTTGTTCACCTGTAAGTAGTGGAATTTTTGCCACCGGAAGCTCAGGGAAAACATCCAAATAAATAATGTCCGAACGCTGTCCAGGATCATTCTTGTCGTAGCACTTAATTCTTTGGTAATACTAATTCCGGCGAAATTGAAAAAGGCAATGCTCAAGGTGATTCCTGAAAAGAAGAAGAGAATTAAAGTGATGGAAGAGGTAGTAAATGGAGGCATATATTGGTCATATGGAAAACATAGATTCCCGATAAATTTTCAATTTTGTATAACAAATGTATTTCTAGTGTTTATGAAAAATATATTGAAATATATTTCCAATTTATATTTCTTTTTACTAGAGAATTTAAATAAGTGTTGAAAATGTTCATCATTTTAAACTGATATTGAAACATAAGTGCATATCAGTAAGATGATTACTCACCAACAATAGCCATTAGAAGTCTTCCACTGTTTCCAATCTGTATCAGAGCATCAAATGTCGCTTCCAGTGTGCCACGGGCATTATCAGCAAATGGAGGGTAGGCGTGGATATAATTCAAAGGGATCATTGCCAAGCAAACTCCAATAAATCCAAAAACGCCTAGAAGTGTACAATTTGGTCATATATGTTCCTTTTGGTAATTTTGAGTAATATCTTAAGTATTTGAACTCTAAGTCTATATCTCACAACACTTCTAATTTCATTTGATTAATAAAATGCCCAAGACGTTCTCCCTCACCTTCCCATCCAACAGCTTGCAAAGCTGGAATGTCTTGGCCAGAAACGAATTTCTCTTCAACAACCATTTGGGTTGCAGAGATGACCTGAAAGTGAATTCATTTCTGTTATTAAATCCATCCGTACTCCTTTATTTGTACTTGATGTAAAAATAACTAAGTACCTGAGCACAAAGAATCAACAAGTCTCCAGTTAAAATGGAGTTGGTGTCTATCGAGGCTCCATCCTTTGTTATGAAGTCGCTGATACCAACGAAAGCTAGGCCCAATATAACTAGGCTTATCCCGGACCATTCTTTAGCACCGAATTTTCTATCTAAAAATCCTATCGATAATACCCCAGTAAATACAATCACAGCTCCTCGCAACATCTGGAAACTGCTGGCGTAAGTTAAGTTGAGGCCAACATACATAGTCGAAGTTGCTATCATATCCAGCATTGCTGGGATGAAGAGGATGAAAGGATTAAAATTTCGCGAGCCTTTTGTCAAAGGAGCACTGTCTACCGAGCCGTCCTGAAATCACAAGGATATTAAGTAATTAGTAAGAAAATTAGTAAGAAGAATTTAGGAGTATCGTAAAAAAGAAAATAGCAATGTTACCATTTTCCTTGCATAGTACATGTAGGCAATCTTGAAGACTAATAAACATAGCATTTCTCCCAAAAACATGAAAGCAGATTGCATGAATGGATGGATGAATTTTCTGGCCACTCCATCTTCACCAGGAACAACCAGTTTGTCTGCGTATCTGAAAGAGCATAAATGTTTTAGGTCAAATGAAGCTGAATTTCGTTTTTTTGTGTATAAATACAATCGTTTGGGGGAGTATTTGTACAAGTCAGAAAGGAATAATGAAAGGTTTTACTTACTTTACAGATAGAGTGTTGAAAGAGCCAGTAATAACCATAACTACGGCTATGATTACTTGATAATGTGTCCAAGCCATGTTGACAAACTATGATTTTCTACAACGAATTCTCAAAATTCCTGAAATCAAAAAATGATTTCCTTAATCTATTACTAATCACGTTGAATTCTACAAACAATTGAGAGATTTTTCTGTGTAAACATTACTTTCCTGTAAACCGGGAAACAAGTGTTTCCCTATCCCACAATTCAATAATATTCTTAATAAACGTAACAAAACTGGGTAGTATTTCACTTTTTCCATTCCATAATTTCCACTCCGTGATTTCCACTGTTGATATTTTGCACTGCAATTTTTTTCTATGTCTTTTTTTTCCAATAAAATTATTAAACAGTAAACAATAAAAATTGCTAAAATGTCTGAATCTAATAAAATTTGCTGAATCTAAATCCAACTAAGTAAGTTTGTAAATATCACACGTTTGCCTTCTACCAAACTATTAATAAATAACAATGCCATTGTCTGACTGTTCCTTTGTTGCAGTTTTTGCTGCGTGATAATGGTTATTTTGTCACAAGTTATTTTGCCAGGTGGTACTTAGAGCTCCGCCCGAACAAATGGAATGAAAAAAGTGTTGTCTGATCATAAAATTGTTTGTAATCTAAGACAATAACACGAAGTTACGAAATAATTTACTTACAAGTTACTATCCAAAAACTGCAGTACAATTTAAAACTTAATGCTTATGCATTTCAGACATCTCTGAAGGCACTGAGCAACTGTGGTTTACCATTCCTTCAGATATTCAAAATGCCTATTAAGCTTGTTATTCAACTTATTTTTATTTGATAAACAGCTGCATCAAAATAAAATAAATAACAATTACTATGAAAGAATCTGTCTAATCATCATCATTTACCTAAATAACTTGCTAAACTACTGATTGTTTAATGGAAATTCAGCAAATAAGAAATTTATCTCGCGATAAAGCAAATTAATAGCATTCCTGATATTGTTGATTGAAACTTACTCTACCACTATGCAATCTTAATTTCCTCACTACAAATATAAATAACTCTTTAACAATGAAATGTATTGGCGAAAATGGAAAACGATGTTGGTAATATATTGTTGATATATCTTGCAATTGATATATAGGTTGGTAATTTGTTTCAAGTTAACTTGTTTACATCAAGTTAATTTACTGCGCTGTCAATATTTTTACTTATTTTGGAGAAGCTTGTCAAAAAGTGAACATTAATATGTTTTATAATTATATATGCAATTTAATAATGCCAGTTGTATTAACAAAGAACAAAAGAAATGTGCGGTATTTTAGACGTAAGTACTGTATCAATATTACCTGTCACATATGTGTAAATGTATTTTTTTTAGTCAGTCACTGAACCTCGGATATGTACATGGCACCATTTCCCAGACAATGATGACTTTGCGCACAAAACGTAAAATTCCGGTTAGTCGGTAAATGATGGAAAAATCATCTAGACCGCAGATGAGTCACCTTCATCATGTAAATGCAACAATTGCGACTGTTGTTTTGCTCAGATCGGAGCAATGTTTCGATATGAAAAAGATAGTTCTTAGAAATCCTGCCATCTGGTTGTCAAATCTCTCGTTAAAGTGACAGAGTGGGTGCAACAAAGAAGAAAGTAAAATGAAGTTGACCCGATGACCCAATCGGTAATGATCTTTCAGATTTCTTCCTTATCTGCAGTAGGTATTATAGATAAATTAATAATAATTTATTTTGGTGAAGTTTGTTTTTGAAAATAGTAATAAGATTGATCATTTACTTTAGTTGTGAATGATTATGTGTATTCATTATGTAAAATAAAAGGAAAAAAATTGTTATTGAAAAAAATTGGTAATCAATAAATTTAAATGTTCATATTTAACATTGGATAACTTAATATCTTTTAGTATAAATTATTGTTTACAATTACAAAACATTGTAAACTTTTGTGAAAGTCATTAATTCCTGTTTAAAGAATGTCCAAAGCTGTTGTGAAAAAATTATTAAAAAAGTCTAAATTTTTAAGGACTATATAAATATAGGAGGAATAAAAACAACATTTGTATTAAATATCAATCTATATTTATGAAAGTCTTACATTAACTTCATTTCAGTCATGATCACGTAGTAACTTTGCAAACTCAATTGCAACCTAAAATGTAACGGTAAAAAAGGAAATTCACTCTATTATATCTCACTTATTCTGTACGCTCGAATGCATTCATTTATACTTAAACCTTACACTCTTAAAAATCGAATAAAAATCCGATTGTCAGAACCGGAATCCTTCTGCTTCAGGAAGATTGCAGCTACGACATTCAGATTGCTTTAAGAGTGTAAATTCGCGTTGTAAGCCGTTCCACCAATTAGAATTTTTGACAAATGTGTGAGGGCGCCCCAAGCGTTAAAAACATTAAGAAAAGAATGCTATTAAACTCGTAGATATAAGAATTCAAAATTAAATCAAACGAATTGAATCATTGTGTCTTAAAAACAAAAATGCAGAAAAATCGATTAAATTCTTTGAAGGAGAGCAAACTCGAAATATGAGTTATATGAAGGAAGAAAAAAGTTCATTGCATTGAGAATTTGTTTTGAAGAAGCCAGTCTCTCCAAACAAAACAGCATACTTATTGTATGAGATCATTAAAGGAAGAGATAATAACATGGTAGATCAGATAGTTGATTTTGATGATGGTGGTGATTTTGATATACGTCATCAATGGAGAAATATAAGATGAAGAGTAAAAACCATTAGAAGAAGATGGAAAATAATGAATAGATATCTAAAGTTTGTTGATTTTCCAAATTTAAACAAATTCAAGAAATCAAGTAACTCAGCGTATTCAGGCTTATTAGATCTCAGAATCTTCGTAAAGACTCTGAGTTAATTGCGAAAAACAATTTATCGAATCAGACAACGATGATGATAGATTCTGCCAAGCATCTCTTTGGCAGAAACTATGTGAATAAATTTAAGAAGAGGGCGCCCCGAGCGTTGAAGAGTTCGAAAAAGATAGCAAGGGAGAAGGCGGCATTCGCGTGGAAGGAGAATGAAATTGTTTTTGAGTTTACTCCTCATCACCCGTTATTGACCAAACGAAGTCCTAACAGTGTATATACAAGTTTTACCGAGAGCGCGGGGATTTCTTTGAAATCGCACGTCGTTTAAATTCATTCATCGATCTTAAGTTGTCAACTTTTGTAATCGTACGGTAACGTATAGACATGCACGTATCTTTACGCGAGTATTTTGTCTGGCAAATAAATACAAAAAAAGTATACTACATGAATTATAGACAACGATTTTGTGTGTCGATGTATGCATAATATTACTTCCATTTATTCCATTCAAATTAAGGTGAAATGTCGATCGGTTAACGCTTCAGTACATATAAATGCAAGTGTAAAAATCGGACCATTCTAGTACTTTAACAATTCGGTTGCAGTATTAATATCACAAAACCATCTTTACCACTGCAACCCTGAAACTACAGCACAATTCTTTACAAAAGAAAAACTGATATTCGTTGCGATCAACAACCAATATCGATCAAAAACCACTGACGCAAACGCACATTTCACCTTAACGACATCACAAAATATCTCATTTAATGTACACTTATGATAACTTGCAAAATCAAGACTGGCTCGACGTTACTATACATTATATTACAATTTCCCGAGCGAACAAAACAAAAGTACTGAGGAACACTCGAAGTCGGTTCTGCAAATTCATCTTCATTCGATTTGTGCTAAAACGATTTTGTAACTGGGATACCTAGATTATTGACGGAAATGTACAAGGTGTAAATCGCTTGTACCGATCTTAAGGTGGAATTGGCGAAAAAACGCTAAATCCCTTTGCGGTTAAATAACGCATACATTTCCTCGTAAAAGTCGTGACAAATGACACCCCGCCGAGCGAAAGTACCCTGGATCGAAATCCCCCGCTGACAATGGCATAAGTGAAATTTGAAATTCATTGGACTTTGATTCGTCGCGGCCCCCTGGCTTTATATAATACTGATGATGAAAATCACGGGCCAAAGCATCCTTTATGTCACTGTCTGAGCTATCCACTTGATCGGAGGACGCGAAACGGACAAATACACAAGAAAACGCGACACCCCGGATCGAAAGCAATTTTGATGCTGCTTTGGTACGTCAACATTGAACGCGAAGCCAGACAACAACAGTCAATAGGCCTTATCCATAGTATCAAGTGTGACCGTCGCGACATCTGCAGATCGAAGTTTTGGGTCGATACGCGACAAAACTACCAAAGATGCTGATTACGTGGGTTCAACATTTCACAATGTTTCATTTCGTAATTCTTTCATTTTTATTATTTACAAGTTTAATTGACGTATCAACCCAAAGCTTCTAAAATCCGCCACGGCGCTGCCGGCGTTATGGAACTGGCCTATGTTTATCTTCCCTCTTGTCCAGTGTTTTCATTTGCGTCAAAAATCAGTTCCAAAATACTTTCGAGCCAGCGTGACACTTGTCCCAGTGTGTCTATAAAACGAAAAGGCGCAAATAAAATATTAATATTAATAATAATAATAATAATAATAATAATAATAATAATAATAATAATAATAATAATAATAATTAACAACGGTACAAACTCGCGACAACTTTAGTATGTACAATTGAACGACTTGCGACTTTGCGACTGCAATGACTTAATACTTAAAACCTGGGCGCCCGTTTTGCTCGGCAGCGGCTGTCGGTCTTCCACGGTGTGCGTCGGGTCAAGCGTCGAAGGGCCACTTCTTCAACTGACTGGAGACTGGTCGACTGAAAATGATCTCAGTTAAGTCGTCCGATCGGCCTGTCAGGAATTCGGGGAGGAATATTGGGTACGGGTCGCCTACAACATACACACATTATCAGTTAACACATTTCTGACACCAGACAACTGTTCTTTAAAAGCCGCTTAAACAAACTGTGATTTGATTATTGCGGAAAGATACATTCAAAATTTTGCTCGACTAAAAGGGTGGATTACTAGAAGTGTACACTTGGAAGAGATTGACTAAGCAAGTACCTGGATGGGAATTTGATTTATCTTGAGCAATATTATTGATTTTTCAGTAAACTGTAACAGATGTGTGTGATAATTAAAATAACTTTTGGTGATCGTTGCTACTTGCATAGTCTACTACTTCAGTCTACAGATCTGTATAAATTATTCTTTGAGAAATTATGAATATTGCATGTAAATAATGCAAATGTGCAAAAATAATAATAAAGTGAATGTTTTTTTACAAACGTTGAAATTATTTAATAATAAATAGATTTAAATGAATTAATAAATTATTGTTAAAACTAGCTGCTACTAGCGTTTCAGTCGGTGTGTCGACAGTCTATAATGACTGAAATAAAAACTGAATGTGAACTGAAATATTGCATTTGTTGCTAACGGTGAAAAATTATATGAAGTTTTACGGAAAATGTATGCCTTAATGAATGTAAGGAAAAACGTTGTGCTATCTCGTAACGGAATTTCGCGAAAACGTTACGCAAGTGCTGATGACAATGACAGTACACACACATGCAAAATTAATTAACACAGCAATAGTCCAACGGAGTGGCTTTTTTCGTTAGTTACTTACACGTCGATTGTGCAAATCTAACGAAACGACAAGTGTGAACGAAATTAATTTATTAGTCTTAGCGTAGTATTGTGTTGATAAGTATAGGTGTATGGGGAACTTAATTCGAGTGGACAAAATTCGAGATGAAAAAATTCGAGTCGAAAAAATGTAATTGGTGCAAATTAGTTGTGGAATTCTGTTGTAGAGTTGAGTGCATGGTGGAAATAAATAGGGGAAAAAGTGTTGAAGCCACGATTGTGCTAAACTGTTTTCATTTGATGAAAACAGTAAACGAAACCGAATGATGCCTTCACTATAACAGGAAATTAAGATACTATTGCTTCTATGATAAATGTAAAAGTGGAAATCGTATGAAAAAAGTGTAAGAGAACAGTAACAGCTTATTGGTTTGTCGAAGTTTGTAAGTTATGCGATGAGGTAACTTAAAATCGCCTTAAAAATACTTAAAAGGAAGTGCATTTTCGCCATAAGTGGACACAGTGTTTTGGTAGCCATATTGTTTGAGCATAAACATTGTCACCATTTCCGAACTTAAAAATGAGTTGCAATGAAAGTTCTACTGCGATAAATCATGATTTAATTGCTAATTGCGAATGTCTCGTATCATATTCCCTAACGGAACACGAACCTTAAAACGTTTTATAAACGTTTAAAGAACGTTTTGTTCCGTTGAGGTTACCTTGACTGGTCTTCCATATACGAGTGAGCCAAAGATAAATACATAAATTCAATTTGTTTGAAAATAGAAACGTAAAGAACCAATAACAACCTTAGATCCTTCTATTTGATTGGTTATTTACTACAAAAAACAGTCTCGATTTTTCGACTTCAATCAGTTTTTTAAAAAAAACTCATCCTGCTGATCACAAGATACTTTTTCCAATTCGGAATTAGAAAAGTCAAATTAGCAGTATTGTATATAAAGAAAAAAAATTAGTTTCATATCCTTTCCTTGACTATTCCTCACAACCCATTAAAAATGTCTCCCAATCAAAACCAAATACAAACATCTCGACGTCTAATTTCAAAAGAACTCTATTTTCTCAAACGTAAATAACGTGCACATAATTCAACTTCAAACAAAGTACATAATCAAATTTCAACTGAAAAGGATCAGGAAGAGTTCATCGGGGTTCAATAACGACACGGAATCGGGACACATATGTCGCAACGCCCTCTACCGTGCCATCATATGCACCAACGTGACAACGTCCCGCCAGATGTGCAGATATATGTATCCGTGAATCCAGTCGGCTCGTCCATTTTTTCATTCTTTGCCGTTATTCTTATTCATTCATTAATTTACTTATACATATATACACATATATACACTGTCTGCAGCACTCATGTATGTATGTATATATGCATGTATAGATATAATTATATATACTCTATATAATAACATTTTACTCACTATATACACATTTATATTGCAATAAACGATGTCTGACTGTGATGACGCGTACGCATTTTTGTCTTGCTTCACTTGTCTTGTCGAATCATTCATACGCTCGTAATATCGTATGGGTTATATGAATGCAATGTAAAGTCGAATATTTCTTGGTGCAAACGTCGGCGCCGTAAATTGGTGCAACTTTAACACACCGAGTCAATTAACAAACTATGCGCGCAATGCCGCTGTCGAAAACTCGGCGACATGTTAATTTGCCAGGAAAGGGGACAGAAAGCCTCGAACGACATTCGCACTCTAAAAAATGTCTGTCGTTCGTTCCTCAGAATCCTTCTACGCTTCTCACAAGCGAATTATCTGTCATTCTGTCTTTTGGATCCTGGTTACACTCTCCCATTCCTTTTTTATATCGTTTATCATTATCATTTTTTTTCATAGTACAACAATTGTTCAATTGGATGCCAATTATTTCAAACGTGCAACATTTTTTAGAGTGCTGCACAGGGGGGCGTAATTTAGTCTGTCGTTGTTTCCGATGGCACACGGGTAACAAAGATGAAGGTCCTGAAAACTGCCATTAGGTCCCAGCCGTCAAACGTAATTGACAATCGAATAATGAATTATTGCGGCCAGTGCGTCGTTAGAAAAGCGCCCCCTCGCGACAGCTCTCGTCACCTCTGTATAAAATTATGTTTTTACGAATAATTGATTACTCGATTATCGCGGGTTACACGTGGCACTCATGCATGCATGTCGCACAATGCCGCGAGGTGTCGATGGTAAGCGTTCATGTCGCAACAACCACCCTAGGAACGTCCCAATGAATGCGCCGTCTTTCATGTAACATTTATTTCCTCAATTAGTTTGTCCTGCCCTGCGTACAATTTGTCTTACAATTTGATTGGTTTTGCGTCTAGATTACAATGCGTTGCAATGATCCAAGGACACTCCTGCCCCGTCAGTGGAAGCATATATACATATGGTATATATGTATACATTGATTATGTTGAACCCTTTGCACAGAGAACCAAAGTGAAATCGCCGAAGACGTTGACAATATTTCATAATTTACAAAAATACACGAATTTAGAACAGATCTTGCAGTACAAAATATTGCCGAGGCCTCGTTCGGTCGCCCAGTAAGTATTATTACTTCTCTCACTCTCCCGTTCTCTGTCTCGGTGTCACGATCAATACTCGAATTGCGACGGTCAAGAAAACGCCGAGGAAAAATGCCTTGCACCGTGATTTGTCTTGTTCCCAATCTTAGACACGTCCATTTTGTTGTCCCTCGATAAGTGCACTGGGAAAAAACAATGTTTTCGGTCGGGAGGGTGAAGAGTGTTGGGATGACCTTCTCAAGGTCAAAACAGGATGAAAACAAAAAGCTTGGGTGTTGTTTTGGATATTGTTTACGTAGCCTGGATTTTATTGGTGTGTGCCCAACACTTTTTCAACCTTTGGACCAAAGTATCACTTTTCTCGGTGATAGTCCTGAGAGAACGGAATGTGTGTGAACGGATGTGTCGTTGCAAGTCTTATCGCTACCAATTGTTACCACTAGACCACAGTTACACAATTGCTCTATCTCTATGCGGAACTTTTGAAGTCTAAAATTGGGAAGGAATTTGCGCACTACTCGGTGACGTTTTCTTGACGATATCCGACAGTGTCTTCCAGATGACTGTAAATTCGTTCTTTATCAACAACGCTAACTCGAGGTGTACTCGTTATCGGAAATTCGATTTAAATCATTAAGTCGCGTCAATCACGCTCTACAGCTAAGTGCTACAATTATAGCTCTAACGCTTACGTTACTGTATGTCTCAACAACGCCTCAATGTCGAACTCAAAGGCAAACGTACGCGCTCCAGTGACAACGGATGTTGTACTCCAACCGAAAGGTCCCAGTAACCAAAACACATTGACCTGACGAGTAATTGAATCCCAGGAATCTTATATGAATGTTGGAGCACCACAGTGTGATGAAACGGTTATCTGGATTTTGGAACCTACGGTGGTACCTACATTCAAATAACATCTGCCTTTTGTCAAGTCAACCTAGTTTTGACTACCAGGACTTTTTGTCAACGAAAAATTCAGATATCTGTTGGAATAGCGAGGGAAACGAGGATCGATCAAACCATGATCTATCTTTGGCAACGCTCTTCGCGACAATTTTCGTTATTTTCTACGACCCTTTTTAGACTTCCTTGTCTGTACGTCTTGCAGTGTCGGAACCACATTGTCAAGGACTGTAGACATAAAAATCGGAAGCGAAGTGGTAAGAAAACATCCGTACCTATCTTCCTTCCTTTCCAATGTCTATCCACGACCTTAACACGTAACCCCAACACTGATGGATTTTGAAATCTACTTCCAATTTGGAAGTATCTATCCAGACTACGAACAACGTTCCATACCAAGGAAGGAAGCCGAAATCTTACTCAATCTTGCGGTAACTATACATTGCTTGCGTCACCAAATTAATAACTAACTCTAAACCGCTAATTCAGAGAGTTCTCTCTCGTTCAGCTACTTGATATGCCTGGATGACAAATAAGTCAAATCACGTCGCAGAAGTAATTTTTCGCGTCGCCCATCATCGTTGCCGCCCCGCGTTGTTCCTGTTACATTCACGGTCATTCACTGCTAATGATACCGCGATAATTTCGCGAGGAATTGTTTGCCACCGTGCTAATCCTAGTGGAACGTAGGACGTGCTGCAGATTCAGAAACCCAGAAGAGAACGTTTGGTGTAAAATGTATATTTTGAACGATAACAATTGGTTACTCGTGGACGCGTCCGGTTCGCATACAGGTTTGCAACGCAAGCGACCTCGCGGGGTCGGTTCGACGCGGTACTTTTGAAACGGATCAAAATAGCCTCGCTATGTCACAATAACGTTACCATAATACCACTTACGGCTGCTGTTATATAATTATTTGTTTGTTTACTCTGTAATTATTTCAGTAATTTATTTATATTTATTCAGTTTTTCGTTTGTATATAATATAATCTATATAGTACCTCTGTTTCTTTTATTTGTATTATCGAAAATAACGTAAAACGTAATCTGTTTAATCGTACGTTATAATATGTATGAGATATGATTAGAGGGCGCCGGTGCACTGGCGCCGTCTAACGGCAACAATTTTGTCATTACATATAGATGTACATATACATACCGCTCTGCTATTACGTTTTTATGTATATGTATACATATATACAATTGTTTAGGTACATTCGTGAATTTAAGTGGATTATCATGCTTCGACCGCGCAGATCGTTTCGAGCTGGTTCACGCGATGATTCGGCTTTAATGGCAAAATGAAGCAGTTGGCAAATTGATGTAATTGCACTTTATAATTACTGAAGATCGTCCACAAAATTACTCTAACCCTTTAACGCCAATTTTAAGCTGTTGCATTCCAGATTTGGAAATTCAAGTTAATTAGACTGAGACAGGGTATTCTTCAGATAAAATTTGAGTTGTAGGAACATATAGGTAGGAACATTCAATGTTCAAGAAGTTCCAAGTCTTTACCGGAAATGAGTCGCAAAGATCTGAACTGAAACTGATCGGTAGTCAGTTGGGAATTTGGATCAGGAGCTGAAGATAGGTGGGGCAGTCTTGAAACCTATTGCATACTGCTAGATTTCTGCGAGTATTAGAGCTGGAATAAGATGCATTAGATTCAACTGAACGTTACCCGTCGTTTTCAGTTCATCACCTCCCACTAGACCCATCCTCGTCTTCAAAACTGAAATCCTCTTTGAACATTGAATACTCTTTTGCAAAACCAACTACAGCGAGAAACCGAATTCAGAAAGCAAACTCGAGTCGATCGAAATTCGCGAGTCCTTCCACCAGTGACAGAGAATTAGCTCCCGAAGAATCGAAGCAAGTTAATCTCAAACGATGGTATAGATACAGTTATAAGAAATATTGCAACATGACAACACGTTTCTTATGTATATATACATTTACAATATCAATAGCATCGATAAAGCAACGTAAACGAAATGCAACTGGTCTTGCTGGGCAATGAGGGCAACGTATTGACTAACGGGGTGACCTTCAACTTATGCGCGGAAATACAAAACATCAACCTCGAAGCTGTCCTCGGTTTCGACTCAGCATTCGACGTCAACATCAACATTCGAATGGGTGAACGTATCCATTTGACCTTGCACTCTTCGGTGATAAACAAAAAGTACAAACGAACGGAAAGGACGATTGCCTAGGGGTCAACTAATGGGGTGATGCGCGCAATAGAAAGACACATAGTATCATAGGGAGGGTTCCAAAGAGAAAGAGATTCACGGTTCAGGATCGCCATGCAGAATCTCTGAAGCATTTCTACGCTATATCACATCCTATGTCTGAGCATGTGTTCTGTTATCTCGATTTTGCGTGAACAGTTGCTTGTCCCCTTATCGTGTTCATATCTTTATCGTGTAAGTTGCTTTGATTAAGCTACATTATGTTTATAGAGTTCAATAATCGTCACGTAACATCATTATGTGCAGGTTTGGTTGTTGCTGAACGTGAATACAACAGTCCACGTATTCGTACGCTCGCAAATGTAGGCGTGCAAATGTGACACAATGATACCGTACACGGATCGGCGCATGGTTATATTAGTAAAATTGTTACGCGTGTTACGACGAGTATAACATACAATTAAATTTCCTGCGCTGTCCGTTAGCTTCGCTCTAACTCCCAACAGCATGACATTGACACGTGGTGCAATCTAACAGTAGCTCGTTTGGTGTATCAGCATTTGTCTCGGGGGATGGTGGAAAATAAAATAAAAGAAAGATCTTTGGAAGCTGTCTATCTGCAAAACGATTGTATAAAAAGGGATTGAGTTCCTTTCTTAAAGCGACAACTTCTAAAAGAGGTCCACTTCTAAAGTAGAGAAAAATCGGGAAACTGTTGGGGTTTCTTCAAGATAAGGCAATATGGAACTTTGGAAGAGACAATGTTGTGTCATGGTTGTTGCTGTTAGAAATAGTTTGCACCATTCCAGGATGCAGTTTGTGGAAGTGTGTATGCAGGTGTCAGTACCTTGACCTTGAAGAGGAACTGTAGTGATGATGTTGAGTGAATGCTTCAATGTCGCTCGTATAATGTTGTTATTGTTATTATTTGCCAAGAAAGGTCAATCGGTCTACCAGTGCAGACAGCAAGGCAGGGTTATTATGGTAGATTTATTCGCGGCTCAACTACCCTGGAGTTGACGGAGGAATCCCACGATTGTAATTATCATTAACATTATTCAGATTAATATAGCCCGGGCTTGAAACATTAGAAGGTTGATTTCCAAAATGATGGATAGATGTAAATACAACGCGGAATTATCATATCCATTGTATAGACAATTTTAAAGTAGTAACAATAATTTCAATCCAACGACTAAAGGGATAGGGATGGATGGATGAACGTAACTTAAAATACTTAAAATATCCACCATTTGTCATGATTTCGAGCAGTTTACATAAATTGGAATATCGATCGGAATGTAATGTCAACTGCGATTGAACCGTAATACAGTGTTCAACATCTAATTTGGCCTAATGATAGTTATCATTCCTATAGTTACTAAGGCAATTCTTCAATCTCGCAGCTCTTCAAAAACGCTCGGTCAATCTTGGAAAAATCACTGGACTCAAATTTGAAGCAAGACTGAAGCATAGCCCAAAGGGAAAGTCGCGGTACGAAGGAATGTTGTCACTCTTGAATAAGTCATCGCTGACAGAATGTTTGGTAGACTCTTCAGGACAAAGTCTTCGCTATTGTGCACTTTTGCATCGAACACTAGCGTTATATGTGCATCAGTATCGACTATGTGGAAAGCATCTCTAAACAGCACAGATCAGCTTTCTTTCGGGTCAAACCGTGTAAAAATAATAGTCTAAGGATACGTCATTATTCATCTTACTTAATATCATATATAAAAAACTTCAAGTCTTAACCAAGGATAGGAAAGTTTGGAAAAAGGTCAATATAAAGTTCATAAACGCGCAAAATATAGCTACGTCAAGCGAAGACTCGATTTTCAGGGAGCAGGATGGGACTGCATTGGGCAAACCTGGGTCATTCGCTTCTTGCCATGCACAGCAGCGCCACTCAGACAAACGTTAGACACTAATGTTCCAGTCAAGGTCGTTTGTGGCAAGCGTAACAAAGTCTTTTCGCTAACTGGGGAAGCGAACGCTGAATCAAGTTTTTCAGGGGGAGGGGGGGGGTTAACCAACCAAGAGGGCATACAAAAAGTAACAAAATGGAAGTTGATTGGATTACTCGAGAATTTCTGTCCGACGGGGTTGAACATCTGGAATTGATTTTAAGCCTGAACAGTCTACCGACTACAGCGCGAGAGAAGTTTTGGCGGCATCCGCGTCGCGATGGGGATACAGACTCAAATGTCGACTTAAGTATATCTGACGTTCCAGTTTGCCGCATGGGCAATCGGTACGAGGTAATCAATGAGTTGTGATAATTTACTTGATCCTGAATGCATCCATCAGCTCGTTCACGGCGGCATTGGCGGCGGCCTGAGTTGCGGCTTGCGTCACCCTCTGTTGCAGACCGCCCCCGCGACTAAACATATGTGTACAATGTCGTGACTATTGGTTCAACCAAGTATAAATTAATGGTGTTGGGTAATGGGATGACAACGAAGCGCATAACTCTGAAGGTGGCGTCAACGTGGAGAAAAATGCAATATGAAAATTTCGTCTACACTTCTAGCTGGCCAGTTTAAATCTTGGACTTTGAAACTAGACATAAGTTGGTAGCAGCAGTGAAGTTGAAAACTTAGATGGAAGGACATTTAATTCATTGTAACTCAGTTTTCAGGCAAATACATGCGGATTAGTACTGAATAAGACAGAAGGTTTTAAGGTGCAAAATTACTTTGAGCTTCCATTCCATCGTTTTTGTCATTCAATTCAAAATGCAGAACGATTTTCAAATTCTGTTTTTCTGCCCACAGTTGATGTTATCAGTAGTCACAGATGATGATTAGCAATGGTGAACAATAGAACCGTGATGAAACAAAGCCGTGACGTAATAATCCGATATAGCTATGCAGGCACCGACATCGTTAGCGTCAGCTTCGAAAATGTCATTTCCCACTGACGTCGCGTAGCGTTAGGAAACTAAATGCATCTCCCTGCGGACTGCAGCGTATTTACATTCACCTCGTTTACCATAGGAACGTATACTTTACAGTATGTTACAAAGTTGTACGAAATTACGCAAAATAGTCGGTTTGTACACGCCTTCGATACTGTAGAAAGTGGACTTGCTGTTGCAAACAACGGACCGTCGTAACCAAATCGAAAGGGAACCCCGACTGGCAACATTTGCAAAATCCCCAACATTCCAAGGTCACGCGATCTGGCGACGCAAAGATCAGCCTTGGCAATTAATAACCAGCAAAGAGCGAGTCAATGGACAATTTTACAGACCGTGTCCGATATCCGAGTAATGTCATGCTGTTAGTGAATCCGACCTACGACATTTACAGTACAGTTCAACGCTAAGTATTACATATGTGAACACACACACGTACGAACCCGTACATGTGCGTGTACGTGCGTGTAAACATGTTTCCCGTCAACTATATACATGAGCGTGGCAATCAAGTTCCAAGTACGTGCAAGTTTTCGTCGATGCTAATGTACACTTGATCGGAAAAGTCAAAAAGAGATTGCGATCTCGCTCCGTCTCGCGCGAGACGAAGTCGCCGTATGCCTAATATCAACAATTGCATGTTATCCATGTCTCTCTTCCTATCTTACGATAATTAATTTGTATAATACAGATTACAGAAATATATATTTATATTCAAGTCTGTATGCCGAGTATGTCCCAATGAAGGTGTCTCTGTTCGCATGTATGTTTGTATGTATACGTTTAGATGGATACATGTTAGTATGTATGTATTTCAATATGCCTGTATGTATCAAGTATGCATCATGTACGTATGTATGTATATCTTATATGTACATATTTATAGTGTTCCACTGTCGGTTCCTCCGTAAAATTGGAAAGAATCCGTGTATGCTCTGATGGCGTGCACTCTTCCGCTATTCTACATTGCCTGACAATATGCTGTATACAAAGGACGATAAGACACGTAAAACAAAGCCAGTCGTCTATTAGCGGCGGGGTTAACGTGAAACTCAGTCAAATGAAGGCATCGAATGAGTCAACGGACAACATCGATCGTCGGAAAGTGGAGGATTGGATCGCAACGGCGGGGACTCGGTGTCGAGCCGCAAACAGTTTTGCGAACCCCGGTCCTTAAGAGATCGTGGCCGTTTCGGTGGGAACACCTAACGTGTCTGGTCGTAAATCGACCAGGTGTTACGGTTACAAGGATTAGTAGCAAAGAGACGTGTGTTAGTGCGAAGACTTATTGTCGGCGCCTGCAATAAAAAGTGACATTAGCACGGTGGTCCCGGCGCCGAATGAGAATGAACATTGCTCGTGTGTCATCGTGTTTGGCGTGTCCCGCGCGCTGTCTGACGTTAGTAAACACAGGCTGACTGGTTTCGCGCGGACGGAAGGCAGAACGAGTGGCTGGTCTGGGAGAGGGTTCGTTCGTGTTCGGGCGTTCGTTAGTTGGCGTAATGATTGTAAGTTGAGGTTGGTTTCGAGTGTGGCGAGGTGGAAGGGGTGGTACTTACGATGGTATGAGTGGGGGCGGCAGGCCCTGGTTGGCCCGGGCGGGCGGCGGACCGACCGGTCCGGGTCGGTTGGGGATGGCCGGCGCCGGCCGCTGACCACTGGGAACGGGTGGCGGCGCTCGCGTGTTCGGCACGGTCGGCTGCATCGTCGGCCGACGGTGTCCACCGGGCGATGGAGGAGACATCCTGCTGAAACATCGGGTTGGTTTAGTTGGGATGTTTGGATCGTTATGAGTTATGAGTTAGATTGGGAAAAGAAGAGGAAGGGATGGGGAGGGGGGAGTGGGCATTTGAGAGAGACCAAGGTCGAAGACAGAGAAAAATTTAGTTTTCGCAACTTAGATGGTTATTTTAGGCGTCAACTGGAAAATTTGGTTTAAGTAACTGTTGAATGTAGTGTTGCTGTAACTATGAAGTGGTTACGGCAACACGGCCGATGGTACATAATCCTTTTTCTCTTCAGAAAATTAATCGAGTGTGAATCTTCTTCAAACATTTTTGAGTTAGAGGCAATCATCAAAATGATGATTGTGAAGGGGAGTAAAGGTAAGTTCACAACACAAAATCTAAATGGAAACTCAGTAACAGTTCTCACAAATCTTTCCAAAATTTACATTTATCCCAAAACCACTCCGCTAGTACCAACCGATAAGGGTTGGTTATTGATTGGTACTTCAGCAGGTACGATTAAGTTCAGTGTTTTTAAGAGTGTGCGTTAGGTGCAGGATAAACCGTGAATATCTTACCCGAAGCTGTATCGAGTCGAATTCAAAGACAAGGGCGGGCAACAATGCAAGAATGGAAAAAGAGATAATGGCATTAGAAAGTGACAAACACTCGAATTTGTCTGTAATTGAACAATTGGACAATTCGAGTTTTCTCGAACGGTCCTCGCATTCCAATTCAATGTTACCTCGAGTTATCCCCTGATGATAGCCAGTCGTTCTTCACTGGCGGTGGCACCGGGGTGGTCACAGTGGCCATCGACACATCGCCGATGATTCGCAAGGCCTCCTTGCAAGCGTGGTACATGCGCAACATCTCCTCCCTCTTTTGAGCCTCTTCCTGTGACTCTTCCATCATCGAAGCCTGATTTACGAATTTGCAATTAGTTTAAATCCTTATTTACATTCTTCCAAATAATGATTAATGATTGCCGAGACTCCAAAATATAAAACATCCAATAATTCTGAAAATTCATTCATTTTTCGATTTTTCAGGTAAACTCCAAAACATACCTGGTCGCCACTGGCGTACAAATGCGCCAACAATTCGCCATTGATGAAGTCCTTAGCGTTGTTTATGATCAGGTGCATAATAGTCTTGGGAACCAAATCGCGCGTAGTTTTGGTGACGATCTTCATGTAAGAATCCACCAGGTTTCGAATGGTCTCGACTTGTCTCTCCAGCTGGGGATCCATTGACGAAGAGCCCTCAGAGTCGCCCTACAGAAGCAGACATTCGTTAGTGTCAAATCAGTCTCGAGGACCGCGCATAGAAAAGTATTGAAAAAAATTTCGGATTATTGTCAGGCATAAATCTAGCTGAGCGCTGTATCACTAAGGGCATTCTGGCACTGTTAGAAAGGAACAATCTCAATTCATCAGCGGCGAACACAATCGATCAATTCGCTTATCACTCGAGTTTGCGAAAGTTTACTCAAGGAACGATCTCTGTCATCGATCGAAAGCTTCATACAAAGTAAAGCAACCCTAAAACAGGTGTATACAACAAAGATCCATAACGCACTGTAAAATGAGATTGTAGGGTTTGTCTTAGACAAATTTATCAGTGTCAAAAAAAAATTGAACTGTGACAAAATAATCTGTACACCGATAAGTTGAAATTGTCAAACCAGGAACTGTGTCGAGTTACTTTGGCAAAGTTCAAGAACTCTATGCACCTCTGTACTGTGTGGCAATTCATAGTGTCAATCGAACGTTAGGCTAGGAGAACCACAGTTGCGGTATATTGTACAAACGAAACAAATGAGACACAGAGAAACAAGTTTGAAGGTGCACAAAGCTGCGCGCGTGTTTACTTGTGTCTGTGTGGGTATTTGGGTGTGGCCAAAGGTTGGCGGCCATGTCAAACTCTGTACTATGTACTTGTCGGTGCGAAGCAAAATGTAAGAAAGGAACGTGTCGCTGGAAATGTACAAGTTGGTTGCTGTTTTGTAACGTTACAAAACTGATTCCGAACGGTACGAACCTCATATCCTTCCTTCTCGAACAGAAATAAGGGAAAAGAAATGAACATGTGAAAAATGTAGTCACACACACTTGACAAAGTCACATGACTAATGCTTATCGCTGAATTGCATGCACCACTTCAAACCCAATCAAACCCAATTATGCGAAACCGTCAAACCCAAATTGTTAACTGTTCAAAACCACCACACGACTGGAAACTTTAACATACGTTCTACTTATTCTTAACTCACCCGCGGCCGGTCCTAAAATAATAATAACCAAATGATTCGGGGGACACGAGTTTGCGGTAATAAACGTGGTGCGTTTTCGCGCCGAGTTGCCGCGAGAAGTAATATGGCAGTGATAGTTAGTTGGCAAGTGGTTGGGGACACTGACACTGACCTCTCCCTCGCCGTTGGCCTGCTCGGTCGACTTCTCGGGGTAGACTCCGGCTCGGAGGAAGGACGCCTTCCAGGAATCCACGTCGTCCTGCGTCTCGCAACTCAGTTCCAGTTGTTTGAAGTCCTTGTAGAGGTTCCGGCCCTCTGGGTTGAACAGCGCGAACAAGTGGCGACGCGACATGAAACCCTGCTCGACGTCTCGCAATTTCAGTCCGTCCAATGGCAACATGTACTTCTTTTCTCGTTCCTAAAAAGATGAAATTCGAAATCAAAGAATCTGTTGGTTGTTTCTAGACGGAATGATATTTTGCATCCAGTCAGAATTACAAAATGATACCTTAAAAAATGTGATTGTCTTGGTCGAATAAGAAAATGTGATAGTCAAATATCATATAGGTATCCGAGTCAGTTCCAGACCGTATAGGTATCCAAAAAAAGGGGACTATATAGATATACCCTATATAATCCAGATATCTATACGAAGGAGAAGATGGCTACCTACGTGGTGGATACCTTCGTGATCGGATACCTACGCGAAAGTTTACTCTATTTTTAAGTTTTTTTTTAATTTGGTTGATTGGTTTCATTATACTTGCCTCTTCATCCTTGAACCAGGAGATGCTCTCCGAAGTGAGAACAAACCAGTAATCCCGAGAACCGCCCTTCATAATTCCTAAATTATGTATGCACATGTAACCCTTGCGTATGACTTGGTTGCCCAAAGCATGGCGACCACTCTTGACGGAGTTCTCTGACGTTTGTTGAGCACTGGAACCAAAAGAACATTACTCTGTGAAATTGGGCATTTCAAAAGATGAACGCAGTCTGGATATATATCAGGGTGGGTCGAAACAACTTTTTTCCAATGGCTTCGGGCAAAACGGTCGATCGTCTTTTAGGACTGAACTGTGATTTACTCTGATATGGATCTTTAACAGAGGAAATTTATGTGTAACATTAAGTCTTCTGTAGGAATGATATTATTAAGATATATTATAAATAAATAAAACATTAATGTTTAATGCTCAATAATTTATATTACTTCTTACTACTTAAGATATATTATTGTAATAATCTTAATATCCGCTGCTGTCTAATGGAAAAAGAATTCAAAATATAAATTTCAATGGTATGAATTTTATTTATACTTTTAGCATGCGATGAAGATCACAGAGACCGTCATTAATTATCTAAATTTCAACGGGAAACAATGAAACTGAATCACTTTAGACATTCAATTCAACTACTTAACTTTTTATCGCAGTGACATTAAAGTTTAGTTCTGGCGAATCTTCTTCGAAAGCTATTTCGACGTTGTCTTTATTACGTAGAGAAAAAGAACTTAATTTTAAATGCTATTACCGTCAAAGGTCAATTCTAAGCTCAACCGTTTTGCATTTTATTCATCAGAAAAAATTGGACTTACCTTGATATATACACTTATATCGAATTACTCTTATTAATCCCCGCGTTTTATAACTTCTGTGTCATCGTTCCTGGTCATATACAAGGCTTACACGCAAATTCTTATTAATAGGGGTGTGTAGGTAAGTTAGGTCGAATTGGGATATTGAACATCCAGACACACTTAGACTGACCCGAAAAATATTTTTACTTTATCCATATAAAATCTTGTAATAAATATAAAATTAAAAGAGATACAAAAAAAAATCACAGATTATTTTTGTGAAAAACATTGTGTCGGGTGTCGAAATTTGCCTGAACGTCCTATGAACCAAATCCCTACTCTCTGTCAAATACTCGCACCCCTATTTGTTAACAAATCAAACAATTTAGAATAGAATTAGAACAAATTAAGTGTAAAAATTGATTAGTAGGTGAAGTTTGAAAATAACTGAACAAACACATTTCTCAGAATGGTTCTCGTATTGAAACAAAGTTAATAGTAAAATATGTGAATTAATTGAATATAAATAATGAGCGTATTGATTTTTCAACCCTTTGTCAATCGCATTATGACATACATTTACGTACTATATTTTCATCCACAAAGGTTTAGAAACTGCAACGTTGTGAAATTAAGTAAATTAGCTGATACAATTTTTCGTTTAATTTCTTGGCATTAACTTCACCACTGTTTCGCTTAATATCAAAACGTCGTTACAGAATTTTGACTCGTAAGAGGGTTGAAAAATGCAGATTTAAAAAAAATTACAATCAAAATCAATGCTTTTACATTCAAAAGTAATCATTAATGTAAATATTTAATACACGCCAACATAAGCAATATTTTCTTAATGTGTCGTTCAGTCGTAAAGAAAAGTGTCATTGCGCATACGTTTAACGTGGTTGATATTTATTGGCATGATACAGTCATAACATTTTTTGGAAGGAAAAATGCACATTGAAAATTGAAATTATAAGATATGAAATTTGCATTGAACCAATAAATCATAATAATACATTACGTTCTTTAATGCACACATAAACATTTTGATAATATGGAATTTACCAAGAAGTGTTATATTAATGAAAAAGTTTGATTTTGATAAAATATGTTTAAACCATCTTTATATCGATACCATTCAGCGTTTTTGGGAAACTATAAAAACGCGATTCACCTAAGCCACGTTTTTACAGTTTTTAAGCGTTATTTGGCTTGGATATTTTATGAATTAAGCACTAACTAATTTTGCTTTTGCACTTTTCAAAATTGTTCTACCCTATATCATTAGCCAACGTATCATCTGATTTTGGTCATATGAATTCAGTATTTTAAATAATATAACCCGTTGCGGCTCGCACCATAAACAATCGATTTTATACAAAATAGAACTCTTAGCATTTTTTCTTAGCAGACAAAAATGCGAAACAAGATGCGAGTGACAAAGAGTTAAAAGAAGGATAAATATTATATGCTTACTTTACTGGTACCGGGGATTTTTTATTTGTGTCTGTATTATAATATATTTATTCATTTGACTGTGTGATCAATTTATCGAATCAGTCCACGAATACGTAAAAGGTGGCTTTATAGAGGTCATATTTGTTCTTGAATTCTGGAACATATTTACACTTTTCCACTGATTCGAAAAACGGATCATATAACTGATTATATAAACATAAAGAAAACTGATAAATGTAAATTGAAACAACTGAAAGTTAGGCCTCGAATTTCATATTTTCACAACCGAATTCTAGCGTTCAAGATACGTTCAAGATTCAACGAAAAATCGCGAAGACTTTGTCGAGATATGGTTTTACAAAAAAAAAAAAAAAAAACTGCAATAATTTGTAACTTTATTTTTCTTCCGTTGTTAAATAAAAGTTAAACAATTTTCAAATTATTTGTCCTTGTCTAAATTATTTAGTTTATGCAAAATTAATTTTCTAGATTGAACGTTTTCTCCAATTTAATTGTAATTTTTGTAGCAAAAAGTATCCATAAAGAAAATGAAAAAATAATGAAAGATCAACAATTATTTAGAATCTCAATTTCGGATCTTAAATGCTAGGCAATAACATCAATATTAAACGAACGAAAGGATTTGAAAATATTACGTTTCCCAATTAGATAGCATTCGTAATTAAAGTGAGTGTTATATGATTTATTATGTTAGTGTATTAGTAATAACACAATCGTTTTCTGTTCTTAACAAATATACTCGAAGAAAGACATCCTTAAGCAATTAAAAATCTTTCGAAAAAACGAAATCTTCGCATCAAAATACATATTACATTGACCCCACTTGTATATATTTTTTATTTAAAAAATGTATTTATTTTTCTAATTACCTTACTATATTTTACCTTACTAGATTTTGCTTTTTACCAAAAGAAAACATACTTTAAGAGCATAAATAACATACAGAAAAAATGAACTGCCAACAAGAAAAAATTGCATCTTTCAAACGACTAAAAACTGTCTGAATAACATTAACATACACGATACATAAAACATGATACTTTGCAATAATTCTATTCATAAATAAAAACCAAAAAGTAACTGGCGAAAATGTCATTCCTCAAAAATGCAACTCTTGATAATCGCCAATTTCTAGCTTGAAATTGTAAACTTCGTGTGAATATCAATCAATCAAAATGCTGACTTATTCAAAAAGCTGCATTCATACACTGCAATGTACACGGTGTACAACTATGATAATAATTCAAAGCAGTAAGTCCGTTGACATAATGCACGTACAAGATTTAAAATGAAATGTGCGTAAGTAGTATAATATAAATATCAATGTCAATTGAGAACGGTTTCTGTGCGGTATAGTGTTCTATAATCAAAAGAAACTAAACGAAAATTGTACTCAAATTGTTGCTGCTACTGCAGTATAAAAAGACATCTCGCAAAGAGCCATTTATACTCAACGAAACTTTTACATTCCATCCAATTACTTTTCCAAAACTACGACAGACATTTTTAATTTCTCTTTTCTTTTCATATTAGATCCCAATGTTTTTGTGTCAACAAAAATTGCATATGTTTTTGTTTCCATTATGTACTTCTGTTCCAACTTTTAGATTCCTCCTTATATATTTCAAGTTCATCTCAATCGAACAGTTTACGGAGCTAACTTTGCAAAAAGAAATCCTTTTGAAAGGCATTACGTAACATTTCTTGATTTCTTCGTAGAACTGTTTTTCTGCAGCACGTTTCAGTTACAATTGTCACGAGTTTCTTTCATTTCAACGAAGGTTCAAAGGCGCAAAGTATCATCTGAATTTGAAGGAAGCTTCTGCCGTGTAAATGACTCCTGTGATATTGATGTTTTGTAAGCACGTATAAAGACATGATTTCAATGACGAGGAATCGATGATAGTGATAAAGAGAAACAAAGTTATAAAAAGATAGTAATGAAAATCGTTGTCTCGATGTATGTTAGTCTTACCTTGCGTTATGGCTACTGGCTGCGGCGCTGCCAATATAATTAAATTATTGTCTTTATTTATGAATCATAATAAAAGTCGATGGTTTAAGTTGTTTCACATGTTTCATGACATAAGTATCTCGTGTTTCAATGAACAAAGCATAACCAACATGGCAAAATACTCGTTGGCTGGTAAAAATAAAAAATTCGCTTGCTCGGTTCTCGTGCGTTATACTTTGTTCATATATCTGTTAAACAAATTAAATTATACTACTCGATTTGCACAACAAGACAAGCTTGATTTGCACAATTAATTGGTTCACTGCAAGAGGATGCCACATTGTCATAGTTACGGAATTAAGATCATTTTGTTTCCAAAACAAAATTGTTTTGTGACATAAGTGTAAGCACCTATATTGCTATATTCTGATTTTTGTCAAATGAAAATAACGAGTCAAATGGAAACAGACACCATTCTTACGATTGTTGATCAATATGATACCGACATCCTCTTAGGGTTGATACTTGATAATGTCATTTTCCACAAATCTCTTATGACAACATTTACACGTTTGTCTCGTTGTACAACAATCAACTGAATCGCCGCTTGTTATTCGTGTTTAATCAGAGTGAACCAGTGAAATCAAAAACTGACTGACAAACAGACGAATAATAAATCAAAGAAGCAACCAAACGTAACTACAAAGTTCGCAGTGTTTGTAATCGAACAGTTGAAAGTAATTGTAGAGGAAAGTATATAATATAATAAAAAAGAGCAAATCATGAATGAAGTACAAAAGTCAGAGAAAGAATAGAAAACGACTATGGCGACACATAATATAGGGTATGTTGAAAATCACATTTTATGCATAAACAAGGAATTATGGATATGCAGAAATCAAAATATGGATACACATGTAACAAATGATGGTAAAGTTAGTTTTTGAATGTAAAATGCATATATTGCAATCATAATACACCCACGGGAATGCGTAATGCAATGTTAAGACAGAAAGTAGGTTAAAATTGCGTGTTAATTACGTCCTAGGTACGCGCAATGTCACACGGTTTTTTTGTACACAGTGTACAATGAAAACACGGTAAAGGGTCAGTTTTGTCAATCGTCGAAGTGCTAATGGTTGTTCAATTTTATTGCAGTTGAAATACCCAATCTGTTACACAGATCCCAAATTCGTCGAAATGACATGCAATACCATTTGTTTGTTATTTTGTATGAAACAGTGTGAAAATAAACTTCCTGTGTGTTTTATTCTTTCCTGTGTTTGCTTTATATCTTTAATTTCTGGCTTTACCTACTGTTTAACTTTTTTTTATATTCTTGTGTAAAAAAATGAAAAATGTGTATTTACTGTACCAGTGAAAACATTTAGGGTGTCGGGTAATGGCGGACATGTAAATATTGTCGAAAATAATAAAAGGAAGCTAATTTCGTTAACCATAAATATTTTTTAAAATCAGTATAATTTTTTAATTATTCAGTCTGATATTGAATTAACAAAAAAAAAGTAAAACTTTTTCAGCCTGCTTACCGGAAGCCCCTTAAATTTTTTTACGTCATGTGGTTATTTGTCACTTACCACTATACCATGTATCAATACTACGTGAGTTAGAAAAGTCGATAAACAGTGCGAACCACTACAGATTACTATATTTGATTCCGTTCTTAAAATAAAATGACACAAGTTGCAACACTCTGGACAATTGACGTTTTCCCGAGTATGAAATGTGTCTTCATAAGTCATTTTCTGGTTTCTTCAGAGAAACCAGAGTAAGGGGGCCATCATCAAAATTCCGTCGTGTTGCATGTGATAACCTTTTGTTATAAGTGCAGGAAAAAGCCATACTTCTAACCAATCGCGGGACATCAACGTGATTTGGTCTATTCTAAAACTATTTCTGTTTCTTTTTTTCATGCACGTGTAACAAACACATTGAAATTAAATGTTGCAGAATTGTCACAGTAGTGAAAACACCTGAAACCGAAACCATTTGACTTATTCTGTATTTCTCGTTACTGTTTTTAATAAAATTTTTATAATCGGCAATAAAAAATGTTTGCTTTTTACCACATAAAAAATCTTACGACGAAAAAGCGTAAAACTGGGTCATTTAATTTGTCTTCGCACTTTTAATAAAAATATTATGTGCAATGAGTAAGAATACTTGATGATAACATCGTACGAATTTGTGACTCGCATTTTTCATTTCCTGCATTTATTACGCGATGTACAATTTTTGTTAGTAACATTCAAGTCATTTATGAGGAAATGTGGTATTTGATGTGATTCTTTTAAAACTAACAAAATGCATGAGATTTGTATTTTGTGATCTAGATCGTTTTTCACAGAGATTTGGAAAAGAAAGGTCAATGGAGAAAAAAGTAATATCAGAAAATTAAAAGTGTATTCAATTATTCGGAACAGCAATTGTTAAAATGGCTTCGGTTTTCGGTAAAATTCGAGATATAAGTGTCAATTCGCACAGATACCCCACAGTATCTTGATCCCATTGGTAATGTGACCGACACCTAGCGAGAGGCTAATGAAACTAGCAACAATTAATGCAATTAATGAAAGGTCAGGCAATTGCACACTGAATCTACGCCGACTTAATCATCCCTCTAAAAACGTGCCGTTCAACTTCAAAGAAAGGTCTCGCGATGTAAGATATACGGAACTGCACTGAAAAACATGTTTTTTCTCTTTTTGCATTATTACTCCAATGTTATGCAATGCCAAAAAATAGCCGAGTCAATGTAATCTTAATTAAAACATTGAATTATTTTAAAGTTTATTATTTGTATAGTCAAAATAATATTAAAAGGCTAGAACAGACAATAATTATGTTTTTTGTTGGAACAGTCATTTTTTCAGTGTAGCTGCAAATTATGTCAAATATAGAAATAAAATAAATCTCTAAAGAAGAAATAAATTAAATGAATTTGTAAAACATTAAAATAAAATGTTAACAGAAGACAGTTTTGTTGATATGGGAAATATCCGAAGTAATAGATGTCTGCCATTACCCGCCTATTTTTTTTTTAATCAAGTCAAATCTTAGTTGAACTGATAAAAGTCAATAATATCGAATGCGTGAAAGTAATAAACTATCGCATGACCTACACAAATATTGTATTTTGAAAGTTGATGTTTGTTTTTAAATATAATATTTTTTATATAAAGAAAATCAATGTTTTATACAATGAAATTAATCAAGAAAAAGTTATAATTAAACATTGCAAATTATCAATTTTATGCATTCGCTAGTTACTTCAAAATACAGGATACCCAGCATCAATTGCCAATACTTTCATTTCTGTAAATCCGTCTTTAGTAATGTGGATCAGATTATTTAAAAGTTTGATAATGATATATAACAAGTTGTATTGAAAACGTTAAAATTGTTAAAGAGTGAAGACAGTGAGACATTCACAGAATTTGTTATGAATTTGAGTTTTTGCATTTGAAATTGTGAAAAACGCGTGATTGCGTGGTTTTCTGAAATGATCAAGTGTAACAGAGATAGTGGACATATACATTGCTTGATAAAGTGGCCATGAACTTGGTTTTGAGTTGATGAAACTGGCCATAACCAGATAAAATAATTGGTCCCGGAAGAGAAACGTGTTTAAAAATGTAGGCTTTCGCGTTTACCTATAATTGTACCAGTAAAGTTATTAGACTTGCCAAGTTTAGATCGTGTACATTTTCCTAATGTACATAAATTTAAATTTTCATAAAGTTTCGATCAACTCGGAAAGTTAAGTTGTGATAATTAAAATATATATTTTGTACAGGTGGCAAATTAAATACGTATCCTTCATTGTAGTTCAAACTGTTGAGCCATAATGTCTTATGGAAATAATAAATCGGATTTGCCTTTTTTCTGCTAATAATACTGTCTTGACCCCTTAAAATGAATTATCAAGTTACTTTCTTTAACCCTCATCAAATATAATTCATTGATAAATTTTCTAATTTTATTTTTCAAAAACTCCTTATTACTCAACTGTAATATTATAAGATAAAGGAAAAATAATAATTACCTTTTTTCATTTGCTATTTAATAGCAACGAACTAAAATTGATTAAAAATTATGGATTGCAATGATTTTTGAGACAAATGATGTAAATTGCATGAGGCGAAAAGTGATAAATATTACCTTACTTACATCCCACTTATTTAAGACTTTACTTAGAAAATAATACTTCTGTTCAACTTTAATAACCTGTTCATCATGTTTGACTCATTAACGTTTCTATTTTAATTGCGAGAAAAGGAACAAAATGCTTTTGCCTCTCGTAAAGAATACTGTAATTTCAGAAAGTTTTCCACTTGTCTGTAACGTACTTTGCGATATTTTCTCTAGTGTTTGCCAATATCCTGAAACTGGGTACCCTGAAATGAATCGACGTGACATTATATAGACGTGTGTCTTATTCTTTCCCCGGTGCTTTCGTCTAATTTCTTCTTTCATGCCTCCCATAATTCCTACCAAGAATCCTTTTCACCCTACTCCTTGCTATATACAACGTCACTCGAGTGTACAGTAAATCAAATGCAGATAAAACGTACAACACAAAATAACCCAAAACGAAAGAAGAATGTATGTACAACAAACCAAAAATGTCATTTCCGTTTTGTCACATGCGCAGTGCTACACTTATTGTTCAATAAGTTTCAAAGTTCAGCGATTTGCGAAATATACATTTACTCTTAAGTAACCCCAACTGATTCAATAGTGAAAAATCAATCAAATCATGCGCGTCCGTACGGTCTCCACAGTTATTTTCTGTCACACGTTACGTTCATTTAAATTTCTCATTACTCTCATCGAGTTTATTTTTTCTATCATTTTACTCTTATGCGGGTATTAAGTACAATATAACAATAAAAGAAACGAAAAAAATGGTGTGAACATTAACAAACGTCAGCAAAACTGAATTGTCTTCTGAAAATTCGGGAAAAGTAATCGCCTCGTTTCAGCAAAATGGGAGCTCGATTCGGGTCATCCGAGGCTCGCGTGACATTGATCCCCCTCGGATGGCCCGCCGCATTTTGCCGAACCCGCGTAACCAAAAAGGAGCACTTACTTGGCGAATCCAATGAAGTCTTCATGATTGGTATTCATGTAGGCCAATTCGCAATCAACTAAAAGTGTAAGTTGCTCTTTACATAATTGTTCTCGTTGTCTAATGTAAGTGGTGATGATTCGTTCGGTCTCCTCTCTTAATCTAGGATAACGGTTCATCTGAAAAAACCAACGTTCAACCATCAAAATCAACATGTGCCAGAACAAACTTCGCCAGAGAAACTGATATCAGTTTTATTTCAATTGATTTGCTATTGGGATCTGACAGTAATGGCGTCGATCATCATATAAGTGAAGTTTAAATGAAATTTGTGAATTTACATGATTTATTTATTACTGTCTACTTTTTCTTTTGTTCTATTTTTTTCAAAAATATATTGTGATAATAGTTCAACCAGATGGCGCTTTGTCATATCCCAATGGAATGGTCGAAAAAAGCGTACCCTTTCTGTACAAATGCGCACGACATTACTAAGTTCCTGCAAGACTAGGTCCACACACTTAAGACTCGGCTCCTTGAGCCTGTTTATTTGCTTCTTCACGATTGCTTCGAAAGCCATGTCCGGAGTGAACAATCCAACCCTAATACCTGCAAATTGTATCGAGTTTAGAGACAAGCTTTACTGACTAGCATGACATTTAACACATTCGGATTGGATACACAGATAAGTTACAGCATACGTGTATGTGTACTTGTAAATTAATTACCATGAATATTGCGAATAGCAAATGCAATTTCCCGTCGCAGCTCCTTTTCATCAATTTCCATTTTCACGATTTCGAAGGGGAAACGTTCGTGGAACAGCCTGTTGATTTTTGCACCGCCACTCAACTCCATCGTGTTAATCTGAGCCGATCCCGAACCCTCGATCGTTCTCTCGAAATCCGATTGCAGCTGTTGGATCATCCTTAAAAACAGTTTGTGGCTAATTAGCGGGTTAAGCAACCACGTCGCTTAAGGGAGACTAAGGTAGAGAGCCTTGATATTTCACACTTTAATTAGTTCGTCATCATTATTGCAGTTAGGTGGAACTGATTTACTGAACGAACACTTTAGTCCAATATCGATTATTCGTTACGTTAATTTATAATCAATCTGATGAGAATGTGTTCGATTGATACAATTTGGATCGCTGCGACTAATCGTTTTAATCGACTTAGAGAAAACCACACGGAAAAGTGACCAAAAAACGGAGTTAGTTAGTCGGAAGCGGCAGAGGGGTGTTATGTCCGTATTCTCATTCAGGTGCTTTCCGAGAGTTACACAAGGTATACATTTTTCAAGTTTTTTTCTCGGTGCAATTAACGCGATTGGACTGGGGAAAGCACGAATGGTTTGTATCAAAATAAACGCGTGTTATTAACCTTTGTTCGTCTACCCTCGATCTTTATTTTCTGGATGCAGTGCTAAATGTTTAATGCAGCCTCCCAGATTGAGGACGCAGCACGGATTTCACTCCAATAATGTAATCAAGCGTAACACAATTTCCGGAGTCTTGTTAACTTACAGAAAATCATTGCTCCAATTATTTCAGTTATATTTTTTTCAATTAATCTGACAAACGCATTGCAGTTAAGGGTTCTCGGGAAAATCGCGCAATTTTGATTACAGTGACGACACTTAAAAGTAATGATCCAATTGTCGGTGCTCGGGTTGACGAACGAAGGATAATTGTGATTAGAATTTTGATACTAATCCATTCGTTCGCTCGAGCTATTCAAATAAAACGACAGTTATCATGCGAAATTGCACACAAACAATTCTACAGACACACTGTTGTCGAAAAATAGGTACCTACAGTAACATGGATATAGATCTGAAAAATAAAATTAAAATCTAAAATTTCAGGACCCTCCACCCACGCGAGATGGTTGTCTATAAAAATAGTATAAACGTTAATTGAACACAAAAGTGAGAACGAAAGAAAATGAACTAAAACAATGGTTACAATTACACGGACAAAACACAAATAAGCACTAAAATTCCGATTTCCGAATCTCAACTAAATTGTGACTGTAGTTGTGAAATTGCGGAAACCATAATTTTATGACTTCGGGTTGACACGATTTTACAACAGAGAGACACATTCTTCACGTTACCACATTTAGACAAAATCGATGGAACATGAATGTTTGATTACTTACTGCAGCATTGCTTTCGTTTTAATTGAAGGGTCATCCGGTCGAAAATGTTTATATTGTTCAACGTCTTTCTCTAAAGTTAGCATCTGTTTCTGTAACCGATCTCTCAAAGCCGGTAGGGTGTCTCTGATGTGATTGGTAAGTTGCTGGTTAAGTACGCGTTGTAAATAAGGCGTACCCAATTTTTCTGCTAGATGTCGATACGATGGGTGACTTGAAAATGAAATCAGTTGTTATTACATTGTATGCCACAATAGCCTCACAATCTTATTCAGAAAGTAAATAACCGTTCTATATTGCAAAAATGTAATATTGTAGACCTTTCTTATACCTGATAAAGAACTTCCTCTCCGCAGCCAGAGCATTTTTAATATCTTTGCGACCTTCAATGTCCTTTTGACTTCTGTTCACAACACCGATGTAACCTCTTCGCAATGGCAACAATTTGTTTTCCAAAATGTCTCTTGCATCAGTACCGTCGTCCATAAGATCGAGTTTTGTTATAACGCCGATCGTACGTACACCTTACAAAAAATATATCAATTAAACTCTGATTACAGACAGTCAGACATGTCTATAAACGACATTCAAAAGACCTTCAGTCATCCAGAAAAAAAAACTCAATCAATAAAGCTCGTTTTGTATGAAACTTGTTCAGTTTATCTCGATCTCAACTCTCAGATACATTGAAACTGTAAATGGCATTATTAACTCCGACAATTTGCACACTGTCGTTAAACTTTCGCTGCGAAGCTTTGTTGTGACTCGCGAATCGTTTACAAGTGGCGCCATCTGGCGGATACCTTGCGGGTCGACTTCCTTGGCAAGTTTGAGGGCATCGCTGTTGGCTAAATCGGTGTTCGCTGGAGTCACTGCGAGGATAAGGCAATTTTCTCGCTTTATGAATTGAAAGATCATCCCTTTGATCTGCATCTCGATGTCGGCTGGCTGATCTCCAATCGGTACCTTCGTTAGACCAGGCAAGTCAATCAAGGTCAAATTCAGGACTGTAAACAAACAATCGGTCAGTCGGTGGAATGAAGGCAAACGTTTTTTGGCCATAACGTCGCGATATTTACCATTGGGGGAGTAAACTCGCAGATTGATGGGAATGTTGGAAATGCCCTTGTTGCTGCCAGTGACTCGGTCCGTTTCCGCCTCGATTTCCCGGCGAACTTCGTCGAAATCGACGAACTTTTTGCCCTTGCAGTGTAAAAACTCGGCATACTCTGTAAACGAGAAAAACAAAATCGTCGTTTAAGCCGTCACGGGGAGAGACAAAGAATTTTCGTGTCGATGTACTTTGCCGCTGATACATCCACTTGATAAGTCAAAGGAAGCATGATAACATACGCGCGGCTGCGGAAACAACTTGTGACGTTTCTCTGTTGACATCCGCATTCAAGCGAGCGACAACTGCGGATGAAAAAACTCTAGCGACGAGGAAAGTAAATAAACGCCTTTTGATTGGACAACTGAGAACCATTGTTTTTGAATTCTGCGTCGTGTTTTGGCTTAAGACCTTTTGCTTTCGCAACCATATTTTTGAGATCATTTGGAATGTTTTATGGGATACAATTCTTACTTCCGGGATTGTTAATGTTAATGAATGTTTTTAAAATCGAAGTATAATGTTTCCATGATAGATAATTTCGTTTAAATAGAAAGTTAATAAATCGTTGATACATTCGGTATTTAAAAATGGATATTAAAGAGACATTAGTTTTCCAGGAATGCGTATTAATCGCTGTTTACTTAAAATATTCAGCTGCCAAACAAGTATGTTCATGGAAAATACTTGTTTGAGTATAACATATAATCTGCAATTTATCAGTCACGCGTTTAGCTCATTTAAGGGCGATTTTCTTGTTTTCCGTTATCGGAGAATTAAGCATTGTCTGTGGAAGACAATTTTGTGACATTTTTAACAAATATTTGCGGAAAGGTAGCTAAGGGTATTTAAGGACTATACTCCGCTGGTAAGCGGTTATGTAAGCGATTAGGATGGAATTTACATCAATGGAACTTCTTAAGACATTTACGTAATGCAAACAATTTACGATTTTATACTACAAACTGGCACGTGGAATAAATTAAGTTTTCAAATTTTATTTTTACTAGTACTTTTACATGGATAAATTCAACGGATTGCCATCCATTGCATTTAAACGAAGTATTTCAAGAATTAGTTAATAAATTCGAAACCAACAATTTTAACTTTATTCAACACATAAACCACTATATTTCTATGTCATGATTTCCTTTTCGAATTCCGTAAATGTACAATGCAATAAAGAGGAGTCATTTCAAATTCTCGAATTCTTTCGCTATTTTCACATTGAGCTGGTTTTGTACTTCTTTTTAACTGAAAATAGTAGCTGATTAAATGTATTTAATAAATCAACTTAAGGAACGTCTATCCATTTTAATATTTGGTCGCCCAGACCCCTCAAGGTGAAATATCAAGTATGATGTTCCAGAGGGAGGGCGTATCAAATTATTAACGTCATAATATTCAATGTATATGTCAAAATTATTCAAGCTATTTCACGTGTAAGAAAGGATTACATTCTCCTTAAAATAAAGTAATACCGTAAGTAATACATTCAGATGACTATACTGGGTATTTGAAGTACTTAAAAAACGTGATGGAAACTTACGACGCTAAGTCAGCGTATTGATTATTATCGCCCATGGGTTGCAATAACTTTCTCGGGCTACGCCCTTCTGCAATATTACAGCCCTAAGATGGTACAACGTCAATACCCATTCTCTCGCTTGGTACATAACATACCGCAGCTAATTCAACCGAATAGACTTCATTACGTAACATTCTTTTTATCACAGTATCCCATAATGAGGAAATATTTCAGTTTCATTGTAACAGATAAAATATCTAAAAAAGTGTCTATCAAAAGAACAGTCCTAAAACATTTGTCTCCTTTCATTTCCGCAAATAATTATTGAATCCTTTGATTTATTTAATCGAATCATTCTTACTAATTTCCAGTTTTTTTACGTGACCCCTGTAAGTTGCTATTGCATATCCATTTTCTTGAATGGATATGCAACTTTCCTTCATTTTCGTCAATTTCACGGGACCAATACTCAAACATCGCTATATTCAGTGTCGAAATCGTTGCACTGGTTAATGTCACATAAGTCTCAATAATACTAATATTAAATTAAGGTACAGAGGTCAATCGCGAGACTAAATGCAGACTGCAGAGAGACTGACATGCTAAGGAAGTGCTAGGCTTTCAAGATAAGGTTAATGGGTTAACGCGCTATTAATTTGCAACATTATCCATCGTCAGGGCAAAGCAACACGTTGCTTACCTGACGCGTTTACGAATTCGCAGAGCAGAACAACAAAAGTGAAAACATAACGGGTCAACATTGAGTGCCGCCTTGTTGTGTTGGCGACGGTTCATTCGGAGGGAATGTTTGCGATTACATTTGTATGGCGAAAATTGTTTGCAAACACGTCGTCATAAAGAGCAATGCTCAATTAATGTTCCCTTTTTACTGCTTATCTTTCAATTGGCATTAATGTACGCGACGTGTTCAGCTACATGACATGCAGAATGTGCTTAATATCCCCCAATATAGATCTCAGAAAGATAAACTGATTGTGCACCAGCAGTCGAGCTGGACAACAACAACAACAACAACAATAACAAATTCTGTGGTTTTGAGGAAAAACCAGCTAAGTGACTTTCTTGTGATATTTGAGTTTAAAGTTTGAAAAGTAAAGTTTTGTATTTCTGTATGAATCCTCTATATTTTTATTATGTATTTCTTATCCTCTATATTTTGTGAATGTATTTTAAATGGGCCCTTAATTTGTTTTCCTTTAAACAAATAAAAATAATAAAAAGGTACTTAACGATGTACATATGAATGAAAATATAAATTTCTGCCCTCAGATTTATCAAAAAATGTGACTTAACTGGATTTACCTCAAAACCACATAATTAGCGTGACAACGCTCGTAAACCGCGGCGAAGTTGCATTTGACTTTGACATTGATACATTTACGGCACTCGAAACAACACGGTTTGGGATGAATGCTAATAAAGCAGCAGTGGCATTTTAAAAGACAATGTATATACGAGCGCGTTCTCGATGAGTTCTATTAACCTTCCCAATGAGCTGTAGTAAGCTGTTATGAGCACATCAGGTAAACACGTGCTATATAAATGCTGCTGGTGTAGCCGCAAAAGTCACCCTTAATGTTACAGCTGACATCATACGTGGTATATTTATTTGGGTTCAGGTGTCATTTGACACCGATTGCAAAAGAATTATGAAGGAATATCGGATGAAAATGGTGTAATCGTATTAAAGAGACACTAAGCTATTAGAGTTGAGAATAAAGAAATATCATAGATACGATGGTTAGCATCTATCAATAAATGTAAAATCGAACTTTTGCATACAAATGTTCCACTTTGCTAAGTTTTTGCCTGCTTTCAATGGAATGTTAGGGTTTGTCTAATCAAATTATTTTGATGACGAAAAGTGTTATTATATGACTGCTATATTTAATTAATGTTATATTTTTGTTTTGACAAGTGTGACTCAAGTCTGGTTATCAGTGACTTTTAAACGTGGTCTTTGCTTGATTATATATTGTCTCGTTTTGCACATTGATCCAATTTTAAGTCCACTGAATTAATAATTGGTCAAAGATTAAAAGGGTCGCGCGAGAAAAAAATTGGATTATACCATGATTTGAAAAGGGTGGTCAATGTGAAATGTATGAATGAAAAATTAGGTGTGAACTTCTCTTAACTGAATATAACGTAAACATGCTAATTAACAAAGCTGAATGAATTATTCAAAACGATTTCACTCTTCATGTTTGATGTTAATAAACTGCTGCTTTGCACTGCTATGTAGAACGGTACACACGCTGAGTTCAGTGGTACCTAGTACATGTCATCACGTTGACCTTGACTATATGATTAATGAGAGCAGAAAAAATGGTCAATTTCAAAAAGCTCAACGTGCAATTAGCGACATCCAACCAAATTAAACTGTAGTATTTGAGAGCTCTTAAATTCATATGATGTTCAATGTCAGTACCATGAATAAACCTTAATAAGAACTTGGTTGAAAAACCAAAATATAAAAGTGTACACAAAATGATTCCTGCGAAATTTACTATATTAAAATTATAATAATGCTCCTCTTCAACAATTCAAGACTTTTTGAACAAAATTTTTGATTTGGTAGAGTATTTTTTTAATCAGTAAGAATGTTTTTTTATTTCATATATGGAAACATTATTTGAAGTTCCAATACATTTTCATGCAACTTTGAATGGCGAAGGATCCCAACAGGTCAATGAACGGTAAATTTCATAAATTAAATGATCATTTTTTTCATCTGGACTGAAAAAGGGCGTTTTGATAGATATGCACATTTCGTTAAACAGTGTAGAATTATTGAATCCAAAACAGTGACGACGGAAGAACAAAAAAGTGCAGTGCAAGATATAATTGAGAGAATGATTCTGAACGAGTGACTCACCTGTATGACAGTTGATGAGCTGTAAAATAAGCGGTCTCCTAGTCACGATTCCTGACCCTCTTGGAAGGAAATCCCTATTAAAAAGTAACAAATAAAAACATCACTTGATGTCGAATCGATATCACAAGTGCGCATTTCGACTAATTTTAGTAGACATTTTGGACATCTTTGTATACAAAATTCGTTAACAATGGATGCAGGGTTAAAAATATATTTTAAATGTGGCTACAGTTGATCCACTTTTTCTAAATGCAGAGAGAAATCGATGCAAGTTTCGTCGCCAAATGTATCAACCTGATTATCAATGAGTATAAGGCACAGGACATTATCACAGTGCTGATTAATATTTTTACTGGAAATGTGCAAGAGCTAACAAAACTGAAGAAAAAAAGTTGATTAAACAATCTTAATTTTACGGTTATTGTGTTATACATTGAAATTCACTTGATGTAATTCAGATATCTGATTACGTGTTATGGTCAAAACAATTATACTGGTAAATTAATAACCAATGTTGTTGCAAATGGGACAAATAATTGGATTATAATTTCGGTCAATAAGTAAACGTTCACAGTGGATTTCCAATGGTTAGTGTAAAATATTACAATTTATTGGAGATTGAAACATTTATAAGCATGAGATAAGATATATTCACAATCTAATCAATCTTACAAAAGTGTTTTTTAATGTCTAACAATTTCTAACAGTATTATTCAGATCTGAATACTTGTGAAAAATTTCAGGTGTATTGTATATAATTTCAGTGAAAACACTGTTTTGAAGTGATTAGCTATTTCCGTATTTCAATTATCTAATACATCTGCTTATCCTCACACGTACTGATACTGCTCTCTATCAGGCTGCAATCAATTATTTACTGTAGTGGTAGTGTACCTATATATCCTCATATGTATATGATCAGCAAAATAAAATAACAATTAAATGGTAAGCATTGCTTACAAAATACATCAGTTACTAATCTTAATATCTCGATGTAAAGATTTCTAGTAAGTGAAGGCAATTACTTCGATAATCTAAAATGGAAAATGGTATATTAACTGTGACTTGTGCAACAGTGATGTCAATACAGCATCATAGGCTATTAATGAAATTTTATATTTGTATAACTATAATGTTAATATATTGGCATTGGTGGATGTCAAATCAATAGGTCGGAAGATACTAGCAATGTTAGATATCATAATAATCATTCTAAGTTAATACTGGAATTGGTTTGTTGAATAAAATTGTGATAAAATTAGAGATTTAACATAACTGAACTTAATTTATAAATTATACAGTTTTAATAAATAAGGGCACAAAATAATGACAATAGGAAGAACAATAGATATATAAGAATCATTTTATATTTAATTAAAACTAGTATAATAAACAATAGTTTGTCATACATTTAATTGAATATCAACATTCTTAAATCAATCACTTAAGAATATGTTGCATTCATGGAAACTCAACATCATGACAGAACATGGACCTGTATTTTTATATAACATTGTGTCGATCAAAAATAGTCTTGGTTCAAAATGAGGATAAGTTATTTATTTCAAGATAATAACAGTTTTAAAATAACCGTAACAAACGACAATTCTCTGTTCCATTCCCTCTGAAAACAATATTCAGTGAGGTCTGAGTGAGAAAAAGTGCAATAAAAATAAGAAACAAAGGAAGGAAACTAACTCTTATTTGTGTACTGTATTTATGTTCACTTTGTTCCAAAATCTCCACTGCATTTAAAAACAATATTCCTAACTGACAATATCTGAAGTGACACATAAACTTATATTTATATTCAATAAAAAATATCCATTAGTGTCCATTCATATCCTCTACCAGTCATTTAATCCCCAGTTTATTAACCTGAAATAAACTATCTGAAACATCGACTGCAACTTCATTCCATTAATCTCCAACCCCAAAAACAACTTTCATTTCCCATCGCAAACTCTTACACTCTTATTTTTTGCCAATCAATAAGTATTCGGTTCAACAAACTAATGATGCATTTCCAGCTTGACCCAAACATGCCTCTACTAAAAACAAACAAACCCCATCCGAACTCATTGACAATCCGCCTCTGCTCAGAAATCAATATCCTATAAGTCATTAATATTTATCCAAAATTGATCTTGCGCATTTAAAGAAACATTTCTACCCAATGACCCACAATACATCTACACCCACCCATTCCTTACCCTCACCCATTCTTGATATCAGTACCCATCCTTTCATCTGTCAAAAATATTTTTTTGTCAAAAGATACATTTGTCGACAGCACTCCAATACAGGACTAATACTTTTCCCCATCGATCCATCTACAATCCTCAATAGAACATGATGTACATCATACATATATTAGATGGACATTTATACATAAAATATATACATACATTGTACATATACTACATATATAAAGTAGATCTTCTACTAGGGATCTCTCTACAATTTGCCATCCCAAGATCAAAACAGTCCCACTATTGATCCCCGACTTATCAGCTGTTCCAATCCCCGTCCTCGCCTCCGAACCCTCCCGAATCCACATGTGTCATCGATCGGCGCGTTGACTTATCGACCGAACCTCGCAGAATGTGTCGCGCGGGGGCGGCGGGTCCGCCCCCTTGGGGAGGCGAGTACTCACTTGCCGACGAAGTTCTCGAGGACGGAACTCTTGCCCGCGCTCTGACCGCCGACGACCGCGATCTGCGGGAGGTCGAGCTGCATCGTGACCCCGAGCTGCGTGAACGCATCCTGGAGCTTGTTCACGATCGGGATCAGCTGCTCCATTCCGACGTTACCGGCCATTGTTGCGGGCTCGCGAGGTCGCGGCTACTGCTGGCTGGCTGGCGGCGTGAGGCTCACGGCGGGATCGCTGCGGCGACGGTTCCGAGAGGGAGTTCGCGTTCGGGCGAGGAAAATGGCTGTGTGGCGGGCACTCACCACCGCATGACGCTCACTCGTCTCGGGGGCTCACTGCGTGTCGCGTATTTCGCGTCCGACGGCAGTCGTTGCAGGAGGGGAGGCGGCCCGACAGAGAGGACGCGCGCGATCCACCGTCTGGACGAAGCGCCGATCGATAACATAGGCGTGCGCACCGCCTCGCGCGAGCAGCGAGTGACCCACTTACGCCACCCGAAAATCCATATCGATGCGAGGCGGAGCGCGGGATGGGGCGTCTTTGTCGAGCGGATGGGGAAAGGGTAGCGGCGTCTCGCTCGGGGGAGAGGGACGGAGCGAGCGAGGTGCGTTTGGGAACGCGGGGAGGCAGGGAGGGTGGGGGGATATGGGCGCGTTTTCAAGAAGGGTGGGAGTGGCGCGAGCGCCATCTAGGGCAGGGTGGTGATGGGGTGGTGGCGGTATTTAAAAAAATATTGGTGTGATGGTGATACATTTTTTGTTTTTTTGGTGAAAGGATCGATTTTGCCAAAAAACTGAAAAATCAACTTTTAATTAATTTTTATTAAAAAATGTCATGACAAATTACAGTCATGGAAAATGAAAAAAGACAATCATCTCAGATTGAGAACATTTTTTTCGTTGAATAGACAAATTGTAATATCGGAATTCGATATTGGTATAACTGATATTGATACGCCTCCCCGATATATCGGGCTTACAGATATGGTACAACTTATCGATATATCGAATAAAAATATCGATATTTTGAAATTTCGAAAAATATCACCCGTTGCTAATTATGGTAGCCTTTATTTAGCATTGCTAGATAGTTTATGAAAAGTACCCAAATTTTACAACAGTTAAAAATTCAAATTATGGTCTTGTTTTTTATTTTCCCTCACTCCTGGCGGGAATACCCACATTCCCGCCCTTACGGGCGGAACTGTGGGCTTCCCGCTCCGTCGTAAGGGAAAATATCGTACACGCTACGGGGGGAATTTCGATTTCTCACTCGTTCCTTCCAGAACTCGGCTTCGCCTCGTTCCGGAAGTTCACTCATTTCGAAATACGAAATTCCCTCCCTAGTGGTGTAATGTAGTAATACTTCACTCGTAAAAATCTGGGGAATCTTAAAAATCTTATACATAAACTCTAGATTTTTACTCGTGAGTAATGTACTATTAATTAATTTTTTAATTTATTTTTTATTATATATAAAAAATAAATTAAGGCTAAGGATTGGCAAAATTGTGTTTTTGGCTGCAGTCTCTGAAAAATTCTGAAATAATTTATAGATTCTTCTATACACTGAGAGAAATGGTAAACCATATTTAGCTTTACGTATAGCTAAATGGGGATATACTTTCCAGTGTAAAGAACATTGCAATAAGTTCGTGTATCCTTTGCTAGAGTTATATGTGAATTTGCCGTTAAGTATAGCAAAGTTTCTCCGCCTCATGAGAACGGGACGTTTCAGAAACGTTCCTGCAACGTTCACAAAATGTTGCAGGAACGTTCCAGAAACCTTCTGAATGGTACAAAAACGTTTCTGAAACGATAACTTGTCCGCCAAAAAGAAGTTTCACGAACATTTCATAAAACGATTCCGGAAACAAAGTTCATAGATAGAAGAGATATCATCAAGTAACCTTGTTTTACATATAAGTCTCGTTGCTCAGTGGTAAGGTGTCCGCTTGGCACTTTCGAGGTTTGAGTTCGATTCCCAGTGAATAATTTTTTTAATAAACGTTTCGAAACTTTCCACAAACGTTTACACAACTGCAATAGAAACGTTTCTGAAACGTTTTGAAGCGTTTCGAATAGGTTTCAGGAACATTTCCACAACGTTTATTGAACGTTGCAACAACGTTTATTGAACGTTGCAGCAACGTTTCGTAAGCTTTTCATAAACGTTTCAAGTTCGAACGATATTTTTCTTGAACGTTTTGGAAACGTCCGTGAAACTTCTTATTGGCGGACAAGTTACCGTTTCAGAAACGTTTTCGTAACGTTCAGAAGGTTTCTGGAACGTTCATGCAACGTTTCGTGAAACGTTGCAGGAACATTTCTGAAAAGGTCCCCTTCTGATGGGGCGAAACTATTGCTACTTTCTTCATGCTAGAAAGTATATCCCAATTTTGCTGTATAAATATGCTTTACCACATCTCTCAGTGTAACTTAAGAAATATATTTTCGAAGTTTTGTGACATTCTCATCATTTTGAAAATTCAGTTATAAAATAGGTGTAGAACATCCTTAAGCTGGGAAATCCGAAATCATTACAACACAAGATGAAAATTCCGTATGTTGTTAGTTAAAGTACGCGTAATCGATTTCTGAAATTAAAAAAAAAATATGAGTCACCAGCTAGATCCTGCGAAAACGATGAACAAGGTTGCGTATTTTAGGGTACACTGTAAATAGGTAGTGTAAAAAACACGAAATATTACGTTATATATTACGTAAAATTGCATGAAAATTGTAATTTTACGAAAATCACGTAAAATTACATGAAAATTGTAATTTTACGTGAAAATCACGTAAAATTACATGAAAACTGTTATTTTACGTGAAAATCGCGTAAAATTGTATGAAGACAGTTATTTTATACACAAAATTAGGTGAAAACTGTCTTTTTCCGTGAAAATGACGTCAAATTATGTTAAATCGCAACATTTTACGAAATATAAACTGTTTACGAATTCGAACAAAAGAACTGTCGAATTCTAGCGTCGATCGACTGGCATTCGCGTTTCGGCGATTTGTTATTATTTTCAGACAAATCTAAATTAAAGTTAATTTCAATCAGCAATTTTTGAAGCATATATGTTGATTGATAAAACTTAAGCCACACATAATCATGTCATAAACAGTTTGACAGCATTTGGGAAACATAACCCCAAAACATTCCGATATACTTATCGGAATTTTACGTTTTTCACGTAAAACTCCACGTTTCTCGATTTTCCACAGTGTCTCGATTTTCTTCCCTCTTACTGATATAATATTTCAAAAATACGAAGTACAGAAATTAAGATTTCTGCTAGACCTTTATATATCGCAAAATCAAACTCGTCTGTATATTCGATCTTGTTTTTCCGGCAATGATTTTACTGACAAAAAAGAAAAAAAAATCCTTTGCATTGTGTACTCGGCTTGTAAGAAGTTGAATGTGCTAAGAGAATCTAGAAATAGTTGAAAAATTATGTTACTTTGTGCGTGTTTCAAGCGTACTAGGCAAAATTGCGGGAACAGCATGAATCCCTATTGGTCAAAATGTCTAATAGATTTTCACTAGAAAAAAAAGTGTCTCATTGGCGTTTCATTTTGAGACATTTAAACATCTTTGGAGTTTCTTCTGGGAGAAGCCGTTTTGTTTTGAGACACTTTTCGAGGCTAATATTTCAAAGTATTTCAAAATGACTTGTTTTTGTAGTGTTCTCAAAACTTCTCTGATTTTCTTCACTTTTTTTTCTTCATACAAGCAGACAACCGCTTTCGCGAGACCATGTGGGGCTGAGGTCATAGAACCTCTATCCTTATAACTGTCTAAGAACTGTGTATCATTTAGGGTTTCCATCGCAGTGTAAAACAGATACTTTATCTCACCAAGAGGGGAGTGTATGATTACATGAACAAAGAAATAACGTGAGAGTTAGGGTGGTCCGGAAGTAATTGTTTGTGCAAGTAATTGTTTAAATCATTTATATTTTGAAATTTCAAAATCAAATAACAAAAATAATTCTCACCAAGTATTTTATCACAAGAGATGTTAACAGGACAGAAACTCAACTGCTTGATCTTACTGCTAGAGGTTTGCGGCTGGGATGTTCTGTTGCGTACCTTCTCGGGTCACTATGCACTCGATTTGCGCTCGAGTTGCACTCAGACTGCTCACATAGTTGTCCGTTTAACACCTGGGCTGCCATGCTTCCTTCTCGTGTTTGGATTATATACACTCTTAAAAAAGTACTATTTGTGTTGAATAATGAGCCTACTTGAAGCGGTAACATTTGAATCAATTCTAACTGTCATACCTACAATAACCTATAACATACGGAAAATAGATTATGTTTCCCCATACGTCATGGTCCTACTGTTGGTAATAGATTTTCTATTCGTCACAAATAGATGAAGGATAAAAGTTCCAAGTATATTTTCGACTCTACTATAGTAGTTATGAATTGCGTTTAAGGGGGGAAGTACAATTATTTATTAATTTATTTATTTACAGGCAATCGCCCATTTAATTACATAGAATATACCTTTGCGAGTTTATATAATCTAGACTAAATCAACTGTAATCATTCAGTAGCATAACTTTCAAATCATTCATACAGATAGTCGACATATCGATGTTACATTGATTCGATGTTCTACACATATGCCATAACGGCGCGTTATAATATAAATTCGACTTCGCGAGGAATTGAATACGAGAAACGATTTCGTTCTCTGACATTATGGGTAGGAATTTTCCATGATATTTTCGTTAACAATGGAACACAGTCGACCGCATTGTTTAAGAGTTTATATAGAAATATCAAATCATTGTATTTACGATGGGATTCAAGAGAACTTAAATTAAAAAACAGTAAAGTAATCATGTGTGAATCTTGGTGATGGCAGATTAAGTTTCCACGCTACATAATTTAAAAATTTGTGTTGTACAGATTCAATTTTATGAATATGAACCGCATAATAGGGTGACCATACAGGAGAGCAGTATAATAGTATTGGTCTAACCAAAGTATGGTACAATGTTTTCAGTGTTTTTGGATTTGTAAAATCTGCAGTTGTTCTCCTCACGAACCCTAACATTTTGTTAGATTTAGCAACTATATATCTAAAATGAAGATCAAATTTCATTTTCCGATCGAACACTACACCTAAATCCTTTACACTATCGACTGACTCCAGAGGATCATTTCCTATACTATAATCAAACAAATTAGAAAAATTTTTTTTTCGAAAAAAATTTTTTTGCTTTAAACTACTTCAAATCTATCTGGGAATATGTCCTCAAAAGCACAAAGCCGTCCAGAACTTCTTTACAAAGTTATAACCATTTTAGTAAGTGCTTGTCAAACGGCTGAAGTGCGCGTGAAGCGCGCTGAACCGATCCAGAGGACGATCTTCGACCCCGGGATGGGAAGAAGGTCCTGTGTGGCCGTTTGTTGAGACGGAAGACATCTGCTATGGCCCAGGAATAGCTGAAGTTTCAGCCAATTTGAGTGAGTGGAAAATACTTTTTTACAAAGTTGAAACTTTAAACGCTTCTCCTGAAAAGTAGTGTTTTCAACATCGCCGTGCAATGAACAGTTCAAAGATTTCATTCAAATCGATTGCGACTTTGTGTCCGATGTTCGTAATTGAATTCTCCACACCATGAATAGAAGGATTTTTTATATTTGTTTGTTAAAACATGTTTTTTGTATGAACAAAGTAAGAAAAAATAGGGTTTTTTTGACATTTTTTTCAACTTTTCAATTTTTTTATGAAAAAAAAAATATTTTCACATATAATGTAATTCATGTTGTGCGCTGTACTTTTAACTTTAAGGACATGTTGCTAATTTTTGTTTCAGACGTGATCCTGGACCTGGGGACTGCACGGCGCAAAGTGCTTCTCTCAAAACTTGACTTTACATTATTTATAATAACTCGACAACATTATAACATTTTTTTAGAAATGATACAGTTTTTAATCTACATTAAATGCCCGACACGATGCAAAAAAATCGCTAAGTTTAGTTCATTTCCCTATTTGCAATCCACTACCAAAGATAGGTCTAATTTTAGGCCTTCTAATTGTACAAACACACATTAATTACAAACCTAAACTAACAAATGTATGAATTCAATTAAGAGGCAATTTAGTTTTCAGGTTACACATTTTTACATTACAAATATTCATATTTGAATATACATTTTCGGTTTGTTAATTAAATTAGGGGAACTAAAAATCCGACTCTATACTTCCACGATAAGAGATGTGGAATCAGC